>VMDO01010958.1:0-42556 GCA_007922755.1 Pedetes capensis
TTCTTCTCTCATTCCGGGGTAATTTGGCAATACGTTTCTTTTTTTCCACTTTCCACTATTTTATACAATAATTTACTAACAAATTAGGGTACTTTCAAATAAAGGAATATTATACAATCATTTTTAAAATGTAAAAAATGACTTACTAGTAGAAGTAATGTTCAATAAATATGTCAATTGCATTTTAAAAACACAATGTGGTAAGCCATATCATTTATTTGTAATTTAAACACACACACACACACACACACACACACACACACACACACATACAGAGCTAGAGAATACATATCAGAGGGTACTCAGCTGTCTGTTTTCTACTACTGGTTCAGCAATACAAATGCCACAATTGTAACTCCAGGCTCACAGGAAAAAGATAAATATAATACTCATACTGGAGTACCTCATTGCAGGCTCCTCAAACAGTATTAAACATTAATTTAATTTTCTCTTCATGAGTCAGAGCTGTTTTGATTTGATTTTATTATGAATATCAACTCTAACATGACTTGTGCAATATTCTGGCAGCTGCACAAGAAGCCAAGGCTCCTGGAGAGGCTTATGATCAAGAAGGGGGAACTGGGCTGGAGGTGGAGCTCAGTGACAGAGCACCGCTCAGCACAGGTGAAGCTCTCATTTAATCTCCAGCACACCCACACACAAAGAATAATTGTACACCAGGCAACGTAGTCAGTGTGGTTCAGACAAAGAAAAGCCCGTAGGAGTCCGGAGGACACAGAAACAAGTTCACTAGGCCAACACCAGCACTGCTGTTGGTGGGCCACGGCAACTGCAGCTGCCCCTTCCTCTCTAGTTCTTGTCTGAGGGATCTAATTTGCTGTGGTGCTAAAATGAGATAACCAAGTAAATGGATTTATTGGCACTAATAAGCACTAGTATGCATATGGCACTAATATTTATCTTAAGATGAAACAAAGTTGGAATGAAGACTTTGGGTATATATCTGCTTGATCCATTTTTCTGATTTTTGTGTTTATCTACTTCTTAGTGTCACTTTGCTCTGACAAGTGAAGTCTGCAAATTTCTGTTCAATGTAAATTTATGATATTGGATTAGCCTTTAGATGATCAGAGAGCTTAGATACATATAGATATGTTGTAGAATGAATACAATAAAAAATCTGCTCTAGATGTTACATTCCGTATACATTTCTATAAAGAACTCTTTCTACTTCCTCAGGACTTACAGATATATTTAATTTTTTTCACCTGAACGATTCTTTCTACAAGCACTCATCCATTGACCAATCACTTTCAACCTGGGTAGACAAAATTGTGGATGATACTTTCAAACTAACTTAAAGAGCACCACCTGTTTGTGCTCAAATTTTCATAATTTTATTCTTTTTCCAACTCAGGTTGTCAGAATAATTCAACACCAAAAGGATTTGAGTAACTAACATTCTGCACAGTCTTCATTCACTCGTTTGTTTCATCTATTTGTATTCATTGATCTAACAAATATTTACTGAACATCATGGGTCAAGGACTTTGCTGAGGGCCAGGAATAAAATGATGAAATGAACTCAGACATGTCCTCACCTCCTTGGATTCAAGTCCCAAGGGGGGAAGATAGACATTGAGGAAATAATCACAGAAGTAACATGTTTTAACAAATGAAAAAATTGTATGGCATGGAAGTGAACATCAAGGTGGCTTGTATTGGTGTGAGGGGTTTTGGAAGTCAAGTCATTTTAAACTGACATGGCATGGAGAAGCGATGGAAGAACAGTATATGCCAAGACTCAAATGGTAAAGTACTGAATTTCAACGAAACGAACAAAAACCCAGTGTGGCTTGGGCAGGGGGTTAAAGTGAAAAGGTGGAAGAGAAAAAAATCATCCAAGATTTTGCAGATTCTTTTAAGGGCTTTGAACTTTCCCTTAGGAGACGTCATTAGTGGACTTTCAAGCAGAGATAGAGTAGGATCAGATCTGCATTTCTGTAAGAGTTGAGCTGCTGTGTGGAGGAGCACAAATACGGTCTTCTTAAAAGGAGGACTATTTAAGAAGCCCCCACAGTAATCCAGTCAAGAGATGATGGTAGCTTGAACCAGGGTAGTAGTCAGGGGGGTAAAGAGAGTAGACACAACAGAGAGCTATTTAGAAGACAAAGTAATAAGACCTTGATATTCAATGTGAGTGGTAAGGTAGGGGAGCCTACAGCAGTAGCACTGTGGCCCCGGATCTCATCAGATCTCAGAAGCTAAGCACGGTTGGGCCTGGTTAGTCCTTGGATGGGAGATGTCGTGGGAACACCAGGTGCTGTGGGCTTGGGAAAATGACTTGGAAACTCACTCCCAAAAACCAGTCAGCCATTGAAAACTCTATGAATAGCAAAGAAGCACTGACAATAGTGTTTCACCTGTTGTACATAGGGTCGCTATGAGTTAGACACTGACTAGAAGGCGCCTAACAACGAAAACATCAAGGTAGGAGAACCTATCAAAATGATGTTCAAGTGCTGCTGGCTTGAGCAATTAGATGGATGACAGGGTCTTTTATTGATATAAGAACAAATGAAGGCCGGGCGTGGTGGCGCATGCCTGTAATCCCAGCGGCTCGGGAGGCGGAGGCGGGAGGATCGCAAGTTCGAGACCAGAGGCAGTCTGCGTAGTTTAGCGAGACCCTGTCTCAAAAAGTAAAAAAAAAATGGGCTGAGGTGCAGCTCAGTGGTCCAGCACTTGCAGAGCATGCACGCGTGAGGCCCTGGGTTCAACCCCCAGTACCGCAAAAAAAAAAAAAAAAAAAAAAAAAAAAAAAAAAAAAAAAAAAAAAAAAAAAAAAAAAAAAAAAAAAAAAAAAAAAAAGAACAAATGAAGACAAGCTTTTTGAAGAAATAATTATTTTTGAATGTTATCAGCTTCATCTTCTGAGAGATATTCTGTTAATTGACTATATTCAGACACACACAGCAATCCTATAATCAAAAGCTGAATGTTTAATCCCATGAATAAAACAAGCATGAGCCTTAATGATTATGAATTATAATAATGTTTTCTGTAGTGAAATACAATCTTTGAATCTTCACACTAGAGTCAAATGCTGACTGATAAATGTGATTTTGGAACTACTTTTTGTTCTATTATAGTATTCTTTATTTTATAACTTGAAAGAGCACTGTGTTAGAGCAGTTAGTATGGAAAAATTGTTAAAATTAATTGAATATTAAGAAAACATCAGTAACATTGATGTTACTGATCAAAACATCAAAAACATTGCTTCCAAAACCAAAGCCTTAATAAAAATCAATGTAATTATGGTATTTAAAATTTAAAAAGGAAAAAAGGCAGCAACATCTATAAAAACATGCAGTATAAGACACATTTTAGCTAGGTATAGTGGTGCATACCTATAGCACTAGCACTTGAGAGGCTGAGGTATGAGAATCATGAGTTCAAGGTCAGTCTGGGCTACATAGTAAAAGGAAATTGTCTCAAAACAACAATCATAACAACAGCAGCAGCAAAGCAAAAACCTTAAAATCCTGGAATAAAAGGGAATTCAAAGTATTATTGTTACCAAATTATTTTGTCTAATTTTCGATTGACTTGTTTCAGTAAAAATGATGAATATTCACTAATGATGCTTATAATGATGCTTATAAATGACACTTCCTCACATATCCACACTGCGGTAACTCATCTACACCTTAGATTAAATATGGGCGCAACCTCAGACACCCTCCAAAATCAATCTTGTGGACATAAGGAAAAGAAAGGTTTCATAACAGTTGGGTAGAAGAAAGACTATCTCATGAGCAGGGGAGTGGTGGGCACATTTCTTGTAATTTAATAAACTATGGAAATTGAGCTCAAAGGAATCATGATATCTTTTCAAACTGTAACGATTATTTAGGAAGAATTTAGTTATTTTTTCTCTCCCCTAATTGTTGTTGTTAGGTGCCATTGACTCACAGTGACCCTAAGTATAACAGAACAAAACACTCCCCTACACTGTGCCATGCCCAACACTATGTCAGTGGTTCTCTGCTATTCATCGGGTTTTCGTTCTTTTTCCTTTAGTAGTAAATGATGATGGCGTACAGAGTAATACAGCCCTTTTTCCATTATGCATCTTTTACATCACTTCTAGCAACACTTTCATCAACCCACAAAGTTTATGGAGCCTTATGGCTAGTATGTAGTAAAACTTGGACACTTACTTAGGTTATATACCCCTGTTTTTCCAATATACTCATGATGTTATGCTGTTTACATTGAGATTGATGTCTCCCTCTTCATCTCTCCTCATTCACCCCCTCCCCATCCCATCTCCAATATTTGCTACCCTCTGCTAGATCCCTCCCTCCTTCTTTCTACTCCTTATATTATCCCTTCTAAACTAAATTTAATTGTGTATTTTTTATATATCAATTTATGTATAGGATATTTTCCTTCCTTTAAGTATGATTCAGCTCACACATATGAGTGAGAACATATGGTATTTCTCTTTTTGGGCTAGTGTTCATTCACTTAAGATGATGTTCTCCAATTCCATCTATTTGTTGTAAATGATATTATTTCATTTTTTAAATTGCTGATTAGTATTCCATTGTGTATATGTACCATATTTTCTAATCCATTCTTCTGTTGATGGGCACCATGGTTGGTTCCATATCCTTGCTATTGTGAAAAGTGCTGCATTGAATATGGAGATACAGGTGTCTCTGTGGTATGATGACTCATCTCCTTTTGGGTATATTCTCAGTAGTGGTATGACTGGTTATAACTAATTTATCGCCTATGAGTGACTATGCTAAAGTCTCTGATTCTTTTGTTCCTGAATATTTTACTTCCAAATGTTGACTTAGATGTTCAGTACATTCTAAGCCTCAGAAAAACAGTGTGTTAAGTAAGAAAAAATATCCTTCCAACCATATGGCAGTTCTATTTTTAGTTTTCTGAAGAACCTCCATATTGATTTCCAAAATGGCTGAACCAATTTACAGTCCCACCAACAGTGTAAGAGGGTTCCTTTTTCTCCACAAGCTCACCAGCATTTGTTATCGTTTGTTTTATTGATCTTGGCCATTCTTACTGGAGTTAGGTGGAATCTCAGAGTTGTTTTGATTTGTATTTCCCTAGTGGCTAGGGATATTTAGCATTTTTTCATGTGCTTCATGGTCTTATGAACTTCTTCATTTGAGAACTGTCTATTAAGTTCCTTTGCCCACTTGTGTATTGGATTATTTTTTGTCTTGGGAGTTGCTTTCTTGGGTTCTTTGTAAATTCTAGAAATTAATCCTCTATCAGATGTGTAGGATGTGAAGATTTTCTCCCATTCAGTGGGCTCTTCCTTAACTCTGTTGATTGTTTCCTTTTCTCTACAGAAGCGTCTTAATTTCATGTAATCCCATTTATCTATTCTTGTTGCAATTTCCTGAGCAATTGGAGTCTTGTTAAGGAAATACTTTCCTATGCCTACCTGTTGGAGCATGTTGCCTATCTTTTCTTCTAGTAATTTTAAGGTTTCTGGTTTTATATTGAGGTTTTTTATCCATTTCAAGTTAACTTTCATGCAGATTGAGAGGTGTGGGTCTGTTTACATTTTTCTGCAGGTGGAAATCCAAGTTTCACAGTACCATTTGTTGAAGAGGCTATCTTTTCTCCAGTTTGCCTGCTTTGCTCCTTTATCAAAGATGAGGTGGCTACACGTGCATTGGTGTATCTCTGGGTCCCAATTCTGTTCCACTGGTCTTCAGGCCTATTTTTGTGCTAGTACTAAGCTGTTTTTGCTACGATAGCCCTGTAGTATAAAGTCAGGGATTGTGATCTCTCCTACACTAGTTTTGCAGCTTAAAAGCATTTTGGCTATATATAGCCTTTTGCGTTTCTGTATTCATAGGGTTTTCAATGGCTGATTATTTTCAGGATTGTTTCAGGAGTGGGCTGCCAGTTCCTTCTGCTTTTTTGCAGTGCTGGGGATTGAACCCAGGGCCTCAGAGCACACAGAGCAGCACCTTACCAACTGAGCTAATATAATTCCTGTTTCACTTTAGAGAGCTGTTTCCTTCACCAAGGAATGATGCAATTCACCAATAATAAAGCTGGCTGTTGGCAGGTCAAGCATGCAGAATTGAGGAGAGTATGTTAAATGGTTTGAATTTTACCTTTTTTTCTTTATAGAATGCACAGAAGAGTGAGCATCCTCCCACTGCTCATCATTCTCCGTCCCTTATGTGCTTTGTGGGAGATGAACAAACTCTTCCCAAACCTTTCTTCTGTCCAACCCCTCTCTAGCTCCCTAACTCCCTGGCACTCTTCCTCAGAACCACACCTTTCCTCTAGCTTTCCTAAAGCCAAATTTGCAAGTACTTCTGTTCCATTCTATTGGATTCTGAATGGGGTGTTAGAAATGGGCTTTCATCTCCATCAGATCATCTACAAAACAATAAAAAATCTTTTATACAACCTTAACTAATTTATCGCTATGAGCGACTATGATAAAGTCTCTGATTCTTTTGTTCCTGAATATTTACTTCCAAAGGTTGACTTAGATGTTTGGTACATTCTAAGCCTCAGAAAAACATTCTAAGCCTCAGAAAAAATGTGGTAAGAAAAAATATCCCTCCAACCACATATATGTATTTGCTTATTTACTTGTTTATTTTGTGTCTCCTTGATTGAATTCTAAGGGAACATTTGGTTCACAAATTCCTAGAATACTACCTGACACACTATGCTGCCAAAAAATAGGTACTGAATGGAGGTGGAATGCAGACCCTTGGCCTTGGTCAAGTAATGTTACACAAGTCACTTAACTTCTCTGTGCTCATGAGGTTATGAATTTCAAGAAAGACAATGTATGCACACATTATTTTATGCTGGAATGTATTGTATACATGTGCAGAATGATGTAGGATTTATAAGCACCTTTAAGGGAAATTCATCATCTTTACTGAAACAAGTCATTTGAAAATTAAACTAGTAATGATTTTGGTAACAATAATACTTGAATTTCCTTTACTTACAGAGTTTCAAAGTGTTTCATATTCCAAATATTTTCTAGATATTGTGGCCTTTATGAAATATATTTTCAATACAATAATTACATTGATTTTATTGAGACTTTTATTTTGGAAGCAGTTGGAAGCAGCCTTTTTTTTAATTGTTTTCTTAATAGTAAATTAAGTTGAACAATTTTTCCACTCTAAATGCCACTGGGATTTCCCTACAAGTATAAAATAAATAATACTGTAAGAGAGAAGAAATTAGTCCCCAAATCATACTTGTGTTAGCACTGGATTCTAGTATGAAGATTCAAAGCTTCTATTTGGAAGAGAGAAGATAATAATAGCCTACACAGATGATGTTCAAAATCTCTAGGGAGCAAAAAGTCTCATATGATCCAGGTACAAAATAAGGCTAGAGTGCCCAGGGCACAGAGAGTGTTGGGGGAACCGGGTGAGACTAGAGATCTGGGCAGGGGACTGATCAGATTGTGTAAGAAGTAGGTGGTTTATACATGTGTTTCAGCAGGCTACTGATTTGATCTGATTGATAGGTAGATATTAGTCTGACAGCTTTGAGGATAATGGATCACAAAATGGCCAGGATGGAAGCAAGAAACAGACTAGGTGAGAGAAGGTGGCTTGGACTAGGGCTGTGACAGGAGATGCTGAAAAGAACAGAACAGACTACAGGATGCAGTGAATTACTCTACAGAAGAGATGTTGTTGTTGTTGTTGTTAGGTGCCATTGAGTCGGTATCCAACTCATAGCAACCCTCATAGGGTTTTCAATGGCTGACTGTTTCGGGATTGCCTTGGGAGTGGATTGCCAGGTCCTTCTCCCATTTTGGGGGTGCTGGGAATTGAACTCGGGGCCTCAGAGACTGCAATGTGGCACTCCACCAACTGAGCTAAATCCCAGCCCACAAAAGAGATAAAGGAAGATAATTAAGGACACTTTCAGATCTTTGGCTGGAGGAGGCTGTGCCATTTTGGGAGGTAGGGAAGAGTTGAGAGGAGAAAGATCTGTGCCAAGGAGAAAAGGGCTAGGAAATACAGTATTAGGAATCAAGAGTTCAGGTGTGAGCTTGCTGGCTCTGAGATGCCTGTGAGATCTCAAAATAAAGAAGTTATGTTGCCATTGGCTCTAGGAACACGAAGCCTGAGGGTGCCTACTTGATATCTCATCTCAATGGCAAATTTTTAAAACAGTTGAGACCAAAACACAATCCAAAATACACAACTTGAAAGGTGGTCCCAGGGCCAAGATCTGGCTGACATATAAATTCTGGGACATCAGTGTACATTCCATATATAAAATGGGAATTACTTAAAACCTTTGGTCTTTACAAGACTACAGACATAATGGAATGTAAATAGGAACTGCTATTATTTAATTTTGAAGTTTCCATTGTGGATTACTTTGCAAACAAAATCCTCTGAAGACAACTACTCCTAAGTAACTTACTTACATGTATACTTGGGAGAAGATAAGCTATAAATGTGTGTTCATTTCCCACTGAATGCAGAATTAATCAAACATCAAAGTTTTGTATTACTAAGATATGTATCTTCATGTTAAAAAACTTGACAGAAAGACACTTAAGGAACCATTTATTTATTTTTATTTATTTATTTTTTATCTTATGTTCCAGAATCTTGGTTTTAGAGTATACCACAAATCTTTTTAGAATGGGAAATTATTGGGTGACTTCTAAATCAATATTAAACACTGAACCTCCTTCCCCTTCATGAACTTTTTGTTATTGTTGTTTATTGTGTGTGTGTGTGTGTGGTGCTGGGAGGTTGAACCCAGGGCACTCCACCAGCAATTCTACCCCACCCCTTTTTCATTTTTTTCATCTTGAGACAGGGTCTCACTAAGTTGTACAGGCTTCCTCTGATCTCAAACTCACGATCCTTCTGCCTCAGCCTCCTGAGTCTCTGGGATTATAGGCATGCACCACAGCACCCAGTGAACAATTCTTACTAAAGCCATTTGGTGGGGCTGAGCCAGGAAGGAATCCTCTCCAGAGTCAGGGTCCCTGGGATGGAGAGTAGAGTACCCAAGACTGGATAGCATGAGGAGGATGTTCACTCAAAAGGGAAGTGGCTCCAACTAGATCCTCAATGTTTGAGCAGAGTAAGTCAGAAACCCCCACAGGGAGTGGGGGTCAGGGTGCCTGGGTGCTGGATGCTGGGGAAGGAGCACTTCCACAGGGGGATATGGGCCAGTGTCAGGTGTTAGACCTGAGGGAGGTGAGATGGGGCTTGCTGAGGGAGAGGACAAGGTGGCCTGAAGTGGGTGTTGAGAGCCCAGCAGCCTGAGGAAGGGGTGGTACTGCAGAGCCATTGCATGTGGGGACTCAGAGCACGAACACTGAACAGGGGGTGAGGGGAGCAGGGATGGAAATGATGAGGACTACTCCCATAGTAAGAGGACCTATGAGAAGGAGTGACTCCCTGACAGCAAGGAGCACATCAGTCATGTGGAACTTGGGTCCTAAATACCATTATGCACTAAAAAGAATCAGGGTTCTGGGAGAAATAACTTATTTCAGAGCCAGAATAGGGAACATACAGGTTGCATTCACAACTTGCATGAACAAAAAGCAAAAAATGCTCAAAGAATAGAGGAATATGGTGAAAGGGCACTGAAGCTACCTTGAATGAGCTCCTACTGGCCAAATATGGGACCACTGAGTATCATAATAAAAAAAGGGTGTGCCCCTCAGTAGTAGAACACTTGTCTAGCATGCATGAGGCCCTCGGTTCAGCAACCTAGTACCACAAAATAATAATAATCATCATAATATGATATCAGATTATAACCCTTTAAACCATGAGCCTGTAAGATAAATTAACAAATTTATAAATGAAAAATTTAAGAAGTAATGAGATATTTAAATGAATTCAAAATACCCTTCATAAAAATTTTGATGTTGTTGTTAGGTGCCATTGAGTCATCAGGTCCAACTCACAGAGACCCTGAAAAGGTTTTCAGTGGCTGATTGTTTTGGGATTGCTTCAAGAGTGGATTGCCACATCCTTCTCCCATTTTTGCGGTGCTGAGGATCAAACCCGGGTCCTCAGAGAGTGCAGAGCAGGCGGTCTACCAACTGAGCTGAGTCCTAGCCATAGAAATACTTAGTAGTTAAAAATGGAAAACATTGTGAATCTTTACAGTGTCAGGCACTCCTTAATCAAATGATCAAAGTGAGCATCATTATCCTGGGACCAACTGAAATTATGCACTAACCAACTTCATGAGATACAGCATCACTTTCTGTGATAGTCCTGCCAAACCTGAATCTAACAAGGAGGCATCACACAAACCCACAGTGAGAGGCATTCTACAAAATAACTGGCATTTCACGTTCATGAAGTTAAGAAAAGACTGAGGAAACATTCCAGATTTAAGGACATTAAAAACAATGACCATGAAATATGACTCTAGATTAGAGCTTTTTGCTATATAAGGCATTACTGGGAAAACTGGAAAAATGAGTAGGATCTGAGGATTAGATGATAGTCATATACCAATGTTACTGTTTTGAATTGATGGTTATAGTGTGGTTATGCAGAGAATTTCCTTTGTAAGAAATGTCCGATAAAATCCTTGGAAGTTACATTCTAGTGTTTTAGGAAAACAGTTCTTTGTACTATACTTGCAAAGTTTCTTATAAGCATGACATTTAAAAAACACCTTAAAATGGCATTAATTTACCTTAGCACCCCATCCCACTCATTCCAACACTGTCAACTGTTGGTTTGGAGATACCTCAAATGTCAGTGTGAGACACCATATTGATTTTCCAAAATCTCTACTTAAGGCAGACAGCTTCCTTTTAATAGTTATGTCTACAATCCTCTGTGGTTTCCCTAGAGCTACACGAACACTAATAACTTATTCTTAATTAAATAAGAAGGTCATGGCCCCCAAATTCAATCTTATCACAATTAAGACATAAGTTGATTAACATTTCACTTGGGCTTTTCAAGTAATCATTCTTGTCATGTTAGCTGATTATCACTTAGCTTTGTTTAAACAAGAGACTTGCCAACTCAACAGGAGCAATGTGTCATTTGTGCATGGGTTCTAAATATTACAAAATTATATCCTATGAAATCCCTCCACCAAACAGACTTAATATTATAATTATTAACAATGTCACAGAAATATGAGGTTTTTCTTTATATTGTTCTGTCTACACTTAAGCAACTGCTATATATTCCCTTTAAATGAAAACTTTTTCAAAGATACAACCACCATGAGATCATTTAGACTTGAAAAGATTTTTAATGGAAAAGTTAATGTTATATCACTCCACAGATTTTTTTAATCCATTTGAATTTTTGTCAGCCTTTTAACTGTCTCTTACTGAAGAAAATTTATCATGTAAGATGACAGCAAAGTAGTGAAGCCAAATCTGTGAGGTTGGTCTCTCACCCCTCTCTACACTATCTGGACCACACAGGGAATTCCTGCTCACAGAGAACTCACAGAAAGACTCTGATAACAGGAACACCCAAAATGCTGCCCAGGAGATAAAATTCAACTCCATAACTTAAACACATTTATTTTAGTTTCAAGATACTTGATATTCAACCCAGCACTTAAGTAAATGCAGTATACAATTTTTCTGTTATAGTCATATTATATAAACTGCAATAAACATGACAGAACTTCTAAAAACTAAAATTTAATAACTTCCCTACATTCTTGATATTTAAAGATTATAACCTACTTCCAGAACTTGATTCTCTATTTTTACTTAAACAGTGAATTATTAGAGAGAAAGAGATGCACACAGAGAGACAGAGACTTGCATACATAAGGCATAATATTCCATAGAGAAAAAGTCCTCAAAATAATCACATATTGACTTGATATAATTAATGCTGGCTTCACAAATGCTAGGCCACAGGCTTTTGAGATACTGAATTATCTCCTCTTTTATCTAACCACCTGCTAGTCATGAGATATCAAAATACTCTGTATCATAATAATGACAGAAAGAAATCTGTCTGAATTATTTTCTGTCCATCAACTCTTTGAACTTGAGCATATTTCATCATGGATAATATGTGGGAAACACAGTATTGAGTAGAACTGAGCAAGGTGGGGACCTCTCCACTGTTCCCAGGAAGCCTGTCATATTCTAGATAGTTGTAGTGATAAATTTGTACAGAGAAGCTTGGCTTGGCCCAGGGGCCCATGATCTCCATCCTGATGTCATTTATTTAATATATTTCTGACTTCATAAAGAAATTTATTTCACATAAAGGAAGGTACGCCAGTTCAGGGAGTGAAACATAAATAATCACTTAAGGTTAAATCCTACATTTTAAAAGTAGACATTGAGGTATTATGTGTCAGTGCATGCCTGATAAGCAGATGTCAAGACAGAATTAGAGCTGGGCAGGATGGCGCACACCTGCAATCCTAGCACTTGAGAGGTGAGGCAAGAGATTGTGAGTTTGAGGCCAGCCTGGGCTACATAGTGAAACTGTCTCAAAACACCAAAAACTAACACATAAGAAAAGAGACATAAATAAAAATATGAGGGAAAACACTGGTGACAGACAAAACTGAGAGGGTACAAGACCAAGCAGAGGAAGCCTCAGGTCACTATGAATGTTTGGTACCCATGAAGAAAAGAGAGGAAGAAGGACTGAGCAAGAGGAGCTCCAGGTGCATGTGGATCTGAGAAAGTTTCAATCAAAAATGGCCCATAAGAGGAGCCTCGTGAGAGACAAGTGGCTAGGCCTTAGTACCCCACTGTGCTCTGTCACTGTTTGGGAGCAGCCTAGAGAGAGTGTGGCCTGTGGGAATTCTCTGACAGACCAGATGTTGTGGCATCTGCATGCTGGTAACCAGCTCCTCCTCGGGCAGGTTCTCTCCAAGCAAACTCTGAGGAGCACCCTTTGTCAATGGCTTCAACACAGAAACAAACCAGCAGAGCAGTATGCACATACTAAATGTTTACTACTTCCTATTGTGACAAAATACCTAAGAAAAACAAGGAGGAAAGGTTTATTTTCACTCACAGTTTTGGAGATTTCAGTGCATGGTTGGCTGGCTCCATTGCTTGTAGGCCTGTGGCAAGGCAGACACATCATGGCAGAAGAGCGTGGTGGAGGAAAGCTGGTTGCCTCATGGCAACAAGGAAGCAGAGAGCAAGAGAGAGAGGAAGGGGCTGGGGAAAAGATATACCCTTCAAAGCCATGCTCCTGGTAATCTACTTCCTCTAGTTGGGCACTATTTTCTAATAGGCCATTCAGCTATGGACTCTTCGATGTATGAATCCATCAAGGAATTTAGTGCCCTCATGATCCCATCACCTTTCAATAGCACCACTAGCTAGAGATCAAGCCTCCAACATTGAGCCTTTCTGAGGGACACTGCAAGTCTGTACCACTCCACTACTCGAGAGCCTTTCAAATTTCCCCATTACTCCTTCAATGACATCTAAATCCATCAGCACAGCACATACAGTCTTTCATGATCTGGACACTGCTTTTCTGGCCCACTCCATCTCCAACCTCTTCTCTACGTGCACCTACTATGCTCAAGCCATACATAGTTCCTCTAGCTCCTCAAATGCCTCATGCCTTTCCTGCTTCCCTGACATTTTAACATGTTCCTTTGGTGGTATGCATCTGATTCCCCAAGCTAGTCTAAGCTCTAACATCTGCCAAACCCATTTTATCCTCTGGCACCATGCAAAGGCTAGAGACAGGTCATGGAAAGCAGAGAGAGCTATGTCAGAATCAGGAGATGCAGGACAGAGACAGGAGCAATGATGTAAACATATGTCTGGGAACAAGTCTATCCCAGACTTTCTATAGCTCCAGATATGGCTGGAGAAAACATTTGGGAGGGTGCCTACCCAGGCAGAAAACCTGGAATGCTCTCTGCCTGAATCTTCCAGTAAATTCCTGTTCATTCTTCAAGATCCCACTGGACTGTGATGACTGTGCAATCTGCTTTGCCCAATCAATCAGAGTTCTACAGTGGTCCCTCCTTTGGACCAGTATAGTATTAGGTACGATAGACCACTTGGAGTATTGCCTTGGGAATATATTCTGTTTATATATCTGGGTCCTTACTACTTTGAACTTCTGAACTATGTCTTGCCAACCTTTGCTAGCCCTGCATTTTGTAGTTGGAGCGCAGTAAGTACTTAATAGAAGTTTAGTGAGTGAACTTCATTTATCAAAAATGCTAGGACACAGCACTTGTGATAAATATTACAAATATTACATTAATTAGTTGTTATATAAAAATAAAAAGGATAGAGGATAGAAAATTAATGCTGGGTGCCACATGCATGCTGGTTGTCTCAGTGACACATGAGATAGAGGCTGGAGGATAGTGATTCAAGGCCAGAGGTAGCCTCTGCAATTTATCAAGACCTTGTCTCAAAATAAGAAATAAAAAAATGAAAAAGGGTTTAGGAAGGCAGCTCATTGATAGAGCACTTGCTTAGCATGTCCTAGGCCCTGGGTTCAACCCCTAGACCATGAAAAAAAAAAGAAGAAAGAAAAAAAGAGAGGAAGGATAGAAAGAAAGAAAGAAAGAAAGAAAGAAAGAAGAAAAGAAAGAAAGAAAAGAAAGAAAGAAAGAAGAAAAAAGAAAAAGAAAGAAAGAAGACAAAGAAAGGAAAGAAAAGAAAGAAAGAAAGAAAGAAAGAAAGAAAGAAAGAAAGAAAGGAGAAAAGGAAGGAAGGAAGGAGAATGAGGAGAAGGAAGGGAGAGAAAAAGAAAAACAGAAAATTGAGTGATCAAAGATGCAGTCTCTCTCACATCTGCTTCAAAAGAGAATACATTTCAAACTTTGGGAGGCTCAGGCTCCCACCATGTGATCCTTTATATGTCCTTTCTTTTTCTTAAATGTTATTTATAGTCTGATTTGTTTTATTTTTTCCCTCTAGATTGAGTGCAATTTGACAACTACATATTAGTACTCATATCTGAATTTTTAGCTGCTTGTATCAGTCTTTTACATATTGACCAAACCTTGGGTAAATGATGTTAAATTACTGAGATGACTATTCTGAAGTGATATTTGAGGCAATAAAAGTTTTAGTTTTGAATTATGTAGATCATTGTTTTAATTCTCCTTCCTAAACTTTGTGAATGCGGATAAAATATATCTTCTGGCCATTAACAATCTTGTCATAGAAAGATCCCTGGCCAAATGAAAAGCTATTGATCCCACTGCAAGCAACTGAGATATTTGACAATGTCAGTCCTGAGCCACATTCTAGAGTGAACAAAATCTCTGGGTAAAGGAAAACATTGGATTAGATTTCTTCCAATTAATTTTTCTTCTAACACCATTTCTGAAGGTGCTTAAAATACACTTAAGCATTTTCAGATGCAAGATCAATTTTTTTCTGGCTTTCCCTACTCCCTCATTCACATTGCCTTATTACAGCACTATGAAATTCCCAGACATAATTATAACTCAAGATCTTTTTACATTATGTAATGGAGTCTTCACTCTACTTATATGAAAATAAAAGGAATACTACATTAAAACCAGGTACAATGTGCTCAAAATCAAGAATACCAGATTGCAAAATCTTGGAGGCTTATAGTTAACATTTAGCAGAGGGAAAAGAGCTTGTAATGAGCTTTGTTAAGGAAACTACATCACAAATTTCAAAAACACAGAAAGTCAACCATCAAGATGTCAAATACAATCTATAAGGACTAAGACAGTAAGAACGACTCTTTCTAAGATTTTAGTCTTAACGGAAAAGAGAAAGAACATTAGTTGAGATGGAAATACAGGTGAGAGGATGGTTTCCTGTTTAAGAAAAAAGAATTTTGTTTCTGGCAAAAAAAAGCCAACAAAGTAAAACCAAACAAACCATTTCTAGGGAGAAGAAACTAAGAATTAAAGTTCTTTCGTCTGGAATTGAAAACATTATATAACAGGTGTTGCTTGAAAAATGAGACCAGATAAGGGGAATTTACTGCCACACAAATATAATGGTGAGTTAAAGTCTTTATATATTTATATTCCACTTACAACAAAGAACATATGAAACTGAAAAAAAAAAGATTTTGTTTGTTTTTAGACAAGGTCTTTTTATGTAGCCCAGGCTGGCCTGGAACTCATTATGTTAGCCCAAGCTGGCCTTGAATTTGTGATCCTCCTGCCTCAGCCTCCTGAGTGCTGGGATTATAGGCATGTGTCATCATATCTGGCTACCAAAAGATTTTTGAGGGATACATATATGTGATTAAACTATGAAGAAATAGAAATTCATAATATTATTTGGGGGAGGGGAGGAAGAGGGATTAATGCACATAAGATCTTCGAAATATAGGAAAGGGTCTAGTTTTAAGCTGGGTAGTGTTCGTTAAACTATCATTCTTTAAATTGTATGTGCAGTTTACATTTAATCTTTGTATGTATGGTATATTTTATATTTTTAAAAAATCAGATATAAATAAGACAGAAGAACACTTGGCTATCGTATGTTAGTGAAAAAGAACCAAGGACAAAAGATAAATATTGAAGATATGAAAAGATACAAATCTGATAAATCCAGATCCTGGAACAGAAACTATGGGCTCTTAAGGAGTTGAATTAACTTTGGAGAAGAGGGCAGTCCATTCCCAGAAATGAGAGAATAATCAAAGATGAAGATAAACTCATATTAGTTTGAAGTAGAAGGAATTTCTGGATTTTCCAGTCAAAAATCAATTTCATAGGAGTCCATCTAACATGTAGAGATGCAACTTTCCACTGAAATGTGGACTAAGGGCAGTGCCTGTCATCTGGATTAGGAAGTGGCCCATCTACAAGTCATCAGTCATCTACAAGTCATCAGTGGATTAGAAGACCTGTGGAAGGAAGTAAGACCCAGAAGAAAGAAGGTGCTATGGCTGAGCAACACCAAAAGACACCTGGGACTGGAATCACTTGTAATGGCACCAATCCACCAAGTTGTGCCATTTCTCCAGCAGCACCAAGCAGCCCCACTGCCTAAGGAAAGTAAGTGACTGTTTACATGGATATGAATGCATACACTCCTCACTCTCTGGATGACTCTCTTACCATGACACAAAGTCAATAATTAGAAAATTAACTGTAAGAAGAAACCTGCTGCAAAACTGCTGCAGTGGTAATATTTAAGTGATAATAACTCCTCAACGTTTCCAAAATAAAAAGAACACCATAGAATGATCCATGCTTTTCTACTACAAAAATACCTGTTATCAAAGATATTTTTATTTGAGTTCTGTAATTTTAAGCATATAATTTGTTTCTTCCAATAGCATTGTGTTATATAAGTGATCACTTCAAAGTAAAAAAAAGAACTATTTCTGTGACCCTTTATATGCCTTTTCTGTTCCTTAAATATTCATTTTAGGTTGTAATATAAATTAAATTATTTGTCCACTTTTTCCTCATTTATCAAAATTAAAATAACAAGAGGAATCCATTCATACAGTATCTAGAATTTACTCAGTATGAAAGTGTTATCTCCTCTGGTTGTATATTCTGTCTGAACACCTGAAAAACAAGTCTATGATCTATTGTCATCAAAATTAATTATAAAATGTCTTCCTATGAATGCCTTGCTACATTTATTAACAGAATTCAATTTAGTAATTAGTGATCATTAATGTGGTCATATGTCAGATACCTCTCAGGATGGAGGAGACCACGAGCATCTCTGTGTGTGCTTTTCCCAAGTGGTTTTACCTGGTACTGCTGCACTTAGAGATACAAAGAAAGAAGCAGGACTGCCAGTGATAGAAATAATGCAAAATTAACTCACTCAGATTCAAAGGACAGAGGATGGCAACTAGGGCCAAGATGCCAGAATTATAGTAAAAGTGACATGGGAGATAGAGAAAAGAGATGAAGTCTTTGTATAGTGGTTGTTGTTGTTGTTAGGTGCCATTGAGTCTGTATCTAACTCATAGTGACCCTGCATACCACAGGCGAAACAGTGCTTCTCTGCTGTTCGTGGGGTTTTTAATGGCAGATTGATTTTTGGGAGAGGATTGCCATGTCCTTCTCCCATTGTATAGTGGTAGATAACAAATAGGTTATATATTTACAATAACTTAAGAAAATATATAAATAAACTTTCTAATGGTTAGGAATATGTCACTTCATCTAATATATGTACTTTTAATAAACTCTCTCAAACTTCTATAAAATTAGACCATTTGGAAACCTAGGATTTATACAAATTCCTTTAATTGCTATTTTGTTGTTGTTAGATGCTGTCAAGTCAGTGTCTGAGTCATAGCGACCCTACGTACAACAGTCCAAACAGTATTGTTAGTGCTTCTCTGCTATTCATAGGGTTTCCAATGGCTGATTGTTCTTTGGGAGTGGGTTGCTGAGTCCTTTTCCCAAGCCTACAGCACCTGGTGTTCCCAGGTGGTCTCCCATCCACGTACTAACCAGGCCCGACCCAGCTTAGCTTCTGAGATCAGATGGGATCAGACGCCACAGTGCTATGGCTGCAGACTGAATTGCTATGGGTTGTTTAAATTCCACACATATTATATTTCTCTCATTCTTTTGCAGTGTATTTTTATAGATAGAGAAACAGGTAGATAGGTGGGAAAAAAAAGTCTTGGCTGTTTTATGCTAAAAGACCAAAAACAAAGAGAAAAGGAAATACTGAAAGTATAGAAAGACAGGGACAACTGGTGGAGTCAGGGGCTGGAAGATAAAGAGTATTATAGAATGCTGAGGTACGTAAATAAGACTTGACTCCTTCTAGCAGGTAGGGCGGGATAGAAAGAAGGCAGAGGGAAAGAAGAATCAAAGTAGCATGCTTTCAGTTTGCATCAGGTGAAATTGCTGATATTGCAGGTTGAGAATAGTTAAAAATCAGCTATTTCACATGGATCAGCTGAAGAAACCAAAATTATCAGCCACAAATTATTTTTTGGAACAGACCAGGTAATCTGTAAATATCCAAAAATTAAGCTTATTTAAGGTTGAATAGACCATCCAAGTAACTCTCATAATTTTAATAAAAATTCCTTTGTAAAGCTTATCTAGCTAAGAATAAATCCTTAGTAATATGTAAATAGATAAATTGTGCTTCTTTAAATACTTTTTTATTTAGATTTACTGAGTCTCAATCTGTTTTCCATTTTCTATTCAACCAACTCTCATTTTTCATGCATCGTGTTATAGTTTCTCCACCGCAAGCATAATATTTCAATTTTTAGTTCTTGAAAATTGTGTTTCTTTCACTTTTACATTTTCATAATTTTAATTATTTTAGGTGCATAAGTTTTTTCCTTATTTATTCTGGGAAACATTATTTTTGCATAATGCTCCATTTGTTTATTATATGAATTACTTTTATGGCAAAATGGAATTTTTCAGATCATAGCACTTTCAAAAAGAAAGAAAAAATGAACAAAAATGGGTAAAAAGAAATAAAAAAGAACACCTATGAAAAGGCAACTAATGCAATGTCAACATATGAAAGGCCTGGTGAAATGAGACCACAAAATTGTTGTTGCTAGGTGCCGTCAGGTCATGTGCGACTCATAGTGACCCTTATAGGGTTTCAATGGCTGATTTTGGGGGGATTGCCTGGAGAGTGGATTGCCACGTCCATCTCCCATTTTTGTGATGTTGGGAAACAAACTTGGGACCTGAGGAACTGCAGAGCAGTGAACTAAATCCCAGCCCCCACAAAATAGGATGATGGAAATAAATCCAAATGTATCAGTAATAAAACTCAATAGAGATGAAAAAAGTGATATTACAATGGATTCCTCTGAAATCCAGAGGGCTACTACATATTCTTTGAAAAAGTATGCTGCAAATGTCATGGTTTGAATCTAAAATGTCCTCAAAAAGTCATGTGTTTGAACATTCGATCCCCAACTGGTAGCAATGTTTGTGGAGACTATAGAACTTTTGGAGGTGGCACCTACCTTAGTGGAAGTGAGTTACTGGGGGTGTGCCTATGGTGGCTTTTACCCAGACCCATGGTTCTGGTTGATCTCTCTGCTCTCTGCCTCCTGATCCAACAAGATATAAGGTTCTCTGCCATGAGCCCTACCATGCCTGCCCTGCCTCCTTGTCCGCTGCTATTATGGACTGGAGTCCTCTAACCATGAGCTTCCAATTAATCTCAGTCACAGAATTTGCTTTGGGTGGTTTCTATGTCACACCTAATACAGAAAATTGGTACCAGAGAGTGGGGTCACTGCTGGGCAGAAATCTGATCATGTGGTTCTTAGACCATTGGAATTTGTCTGCAGAAAGAGTTTGGAAGAATTTGGAGATGTCAATGATGGAGGCCTGGAATGATGTAAGCAGAGCTTAAGGAGTGGTTCTAGTGACCATTTGGAAGACCAGAATATCATCCAATACAAATACAGTTCATAAGGTTTCAGAAGAAAATGATGACTCAACTCAGAAGTAGACTAGGAACAATTCATTTCATATTCTAGCAAAGAGCTTGTCTGTGGTTTATTCATGTGCTGAAGATTTGAGTGAAGATGAATTCAAAAGTAATGGACTAATTAACTTGGCAGAGAAAATATCATGAAGGCAGCAAGATACAAGGGGTGTGACATGGTTGTTGCTTCTTTCAGCCAGATATATGATGAAAAATAGATAAAAGGGCAGAATAGAAAGATCTGGAAAATGTGCAGCTTAAAGAGGGAAAAAAAGTCATGGTTTATCTAAGGTTATTGTGGAAAAGACTTCTTTGGGCAAAGAGGCCATAATTGTAAAGGGAGGAAAAGAAAAGGGAAGTCTTGAACTTTTGGTTGGGACAAAACAAAAGCCAGCCAGGACCCTCCCATCAGAGGCCCCAGGGTGTGAAATTGGCAAACCTGTTTCAAGGACTTTCATTTTAAAAGATGATGTCTGAAAAGAAAATGCTTCTAAGACACACTCCTGAAAAGAGGCCACCCAGGGAAGTGATTTCTCCACTCAGGCACACAGAGGCTACTGCAGCAATGATTCAAAAGGGCCCACCTACCATTCAAGCTAGCAGCAACCCTTGGAAACACCTATGTGGCTGGTTTTTCTGGCATGAAGAATGCAAGAAAGAGGTTATGAAGGCCATCACCACGGTTCCATAAGATAGCTAGCAAGGCCAGGCAATGTATATCAGGGTTGGATGTCCTGCAGAGAGAGCATGAAGAGTTGATGCATAAAGTTTTAAAGGTACAGCCTAAGCAGCAATGAATACTTCAGGATGTTGGATATGCCAGCAATATGAAATGTCTACCCTGAAAGTTGCCTGCAATGGGTAGAGCCTGCCCAAGAGGACCATGGGGTTGGAGCTGCTGAAGCTGCCCAGATGATACCAGATGCCAGATAATGTCATGTATGCCAGACACCAAACATGAAGCTGCAGAATTTGTTTGTCCAGGTGGATGTCAGTCATGCTACGGACAAATCTTTCCTTTCTGTGCCCCCATTGCTCCATTTTAGAAAGGGAATGCATACCTTGTGCCATTGTGTGTTGGGAGTATGTAACTTGCTTTTTGCTTTGCAAGGGCCAACAGCTAAGTTTGCCTTGAGTCTCAGTGGAGACTTGGGGCTTGGCTTTTTGAACACAAATGAGGCTGTTATGACTTTGGGGACTCTTAAATTTGGACTGAATGCATTTTGCATTATGATATACCCATGAGCCTTTGGGATCCAGGGAATAATGTCATGGTTTGAATGGCAGTTCTGGTCATTCTCTTTGCTCTTTGCCTCTTGTTCTACCAAGATGTGAGGTTGTCTGCCACAGGCCCCACCATGCTGCCTTGTTGCCATGCCTGCCACCATTATGGACTGGAATCCTCTAAAGATTATCTCCCAGTAAATCTGTCCTCTTGAAAGTCTGTTTCAGTTGGTTTCTCCGTATAGTGGTTTACTGACTAACTCACCAATAATTTGGAAAATTTAGATGAAATGGATAAATTTGTAGACATATGTGACCTACCTAAATTGAATTAAGAAGACACACAAAACCTAAACAGACCAATAATTAGCAATGACATTTAAGTAATAATTTTTGTAAAATCTCCCAACGAAGAAAAGCCAAGGACCAGACATATTCACGGCTGAATTCTACCAGACCTTAAAAGAACAACAATGTTCCTCAAATTATTCCACAAAATAGAAAGGGAAGGCACACTTTCAAATTCATTCTATGAAGCCAGATTTACCCTAATACCAAAACAGTTTAAAGATACAACAACAAAAAAAAGAAAACTGTAGGCCAATTTCCTTGATGAACATTGATGCAAAAATCCTCAATAAAATACTAGCAAACTGAATTTTAAAAACACATTAGAAAGATCATGCACCATGATCAAGATGGATTTGCATTTAACATATGCAATTCATAAACATAATTCAGCCTATTAACAGAATCAAGGATGAGAACCATATAACCATCTCAATAAATGCATAATAAGCCTTTAACAGAAAGCCAACAATCTTTCATTTTAAAAAAGAAACCTTGAAGAAACTAGCAATAGAAAGGTCATCCCTTACATAGTTAAAATTATTTCCAATAGGCCTATAGTCAACATTATACTGAATGGGAAAAAATAGAGCATTTCCTCTAAAATTAGGAATAAGATAAGGGTGTCCACTATCACCAGTCTTATTCAATACAGTGCTTGAATTCTGAGAGCAATAAGGTAAGAGAAAGAAATGAAAGGGATAAAAGTCAGAAATAAAGAAGTCAAATTATCCCTGTTTACAGATGACATGATTCTATACTTAAAAGACCCAAAACACTCCACTGGAAGACACTTAAATCTGATTAAGACTTTGAGCAAAGCAGTATACAAAATCAACATATAAAAATCAGTAGCTTTTCTATACCCTAACAATGAATTTACTGAAAAAAAAGAGTCTGGAAAGCAATTCCATTCTCAATGAAAACTCTAAAGCACTGAAGAAAGAAATTATGGAAAACACTAGAAAAGGAAACAATCTCCATGTTCATGGATCAGTAGAATAAACATGACTAAATGGCCATGTTACCAAAAGTGATAAATTCAATGCAATCTTCATTGAAATTCCAATGACATTCTTCACAGAAATAGAAATAAATCCTGGAACTCACATGGAAGCACAAAAGACCACAAATAGCCAAAGTCATCCTGAGCAAGAAGAGCAATGCAGGGGACATCACAATAAATGATTTTAAACTATACTACAGAGGTATAAGTAATGAAAACAGCATGGTACTGCACAAAAATAGACCCACTGACCAATGGAACATAAAAGAAGACCTAGAATTAAGCCCAAGAAGCTATAAGCCATCTAACTCTGGACAAAGATATCAAAAATATATAGTGGAGAAAAGAGCCTCTTTAACAAGGGGTACTGGGAAAACTGCATATCTACATGGAGAAGACTGAAACTAGATCCCTAAATGTCACCTTATATAAAAATCAATTCAAAATGGATCAAAAACTTTAATATAAGACCTGAAACTTTGAAGTTACTAGAGGAAAACATAAGGGAAACACTTAAAGATCTAGGTATATGACTCAGGTATACTACTATTGGGAATATACCCAAAGGGACACAAGTCATCATACCACAGAGACACCTGCATCTCCATATTCAATGCAACACTCTTTACAACAGCAAGGATATGGAGCCAACCAAGATGTCCATCAAGAGGAGAATGGATAAAAAATTATACTATGTATATACAATGGAATATTACTCAGCAATAAAAAATGAAATAATGTCATTTGCAGCAAAATGGATGGATTGGAGAATATCATCTTAAGTGAACAAACACAAGTTCAAAAAGAGAAATACTATATGTTCTCATATGTGGGAGCTGGATCTTACTTAAAGGAAAAAAATCCTATACATAAGTTGATATATAAAAATGCACAGATAAACTTAGTGGAGAAAGGATACTATAAAGAGTAGAAAAACAGAGGGAGGGAACTAGCAAAGGGAAGTAAAGATTGTGGAAGGTGGGATGGAGAGGAGAAACAACAAAGAGGGACAAAGTGGGAGAGATAGTCTCAATGTGAATGATACAACCTCATGAGTACATGGGAAAAATAAGGGAACATAATCCAAATATGCATATGAGTTTTACTACATATTCACCAAAAAGATTCCACAAACCTGCTCAGTTGATAAGAGTGTGTCTAAAAGTGATGTAATAATAGTTGCATAATGCAAAAAGGAAATGCTGTATTAATCTGTACCCCACCAACATTTACCAATAAAAGGGGAAAAAAAGATTTAGACATAGACAAAATTTTCTATGAATAAGACTCCAATGGCTCAGGAAATAAGAGCAAGAATAGACAAATGGGACTTCATTAAATTAAAAGGTATTGCACAGCAAAAAGGAACAACCAATGAGTGAAGAGAGAGTCTGCAGAATGGGAGAAACTCTTTGCTGACCACTGGACAGATGATTAATATCTGGGATACATAAATAACTCATATAATTAAACAAAAAGAGCAAATAATCCAATCAACAAATGAGCAATGGAACAGAGTCTTTTCAAATGAAGAAGTACAAATGACCAATAAATTCATGAAAAAATGTTCAACATCCTTAGTCATGAGGGAAGTGCTAATCCAAACTACACTGAGAGTCTATCTGACCCCACTCAAAATGGCCATCATCAAGAAACAAACAACAAAGGGAAGGGATGGGGTGAAGGGTCATGAAAGGGTAAGGAGGAAGTTAACATAAGCAATGTACATTGTGTACATTGCTTATGCATGTACGGAAATGTCATACTGATACCCATTAAGTTGTACATTAAAAATTCCTAATAAAAAAGTTTTAAAAAATTCTGGGAAGGATATGGGGGAAAAGAAATTCTTATTCATTGCAAGTGGGAATGTAAATTGGTCCATCCACTGTGGAAATTAGTATGGAGCTTCCTCAAAGGACTGAAAGTAGAATTTCCATAAGATCCAGCCATATCACTTCTGGTATACATCCAAAGGAATTTAAGTAGGCTTACTACAGAGATATCTGCATGCCCATGTTTTTTGCAGTACTATTCACTCTAGCCAAGTTATGAAACCAGCCTCAGATGCCCATTAACAGATGAATGTCTAAAGAAAAAAATATATATATAATATATATATGTGTATATATATATACATACATACAATGGATGTATGTATATAGGAGAAATGTATAAGGAGAAAATGAAATTTTGTCACTTGCAGGAGAATGGATAGAACTGGAAATCATCACGTTAAGTGAAATAAGCCAGATTCAGAAAGACAAATATTGCATGTTTTCCACCATGTGTAGAAGCTCAGGGTTGGGGGGAGGTGGGAGGACTTGAAACTAAAAGGGGAAATTTTAGGGGCACAGAATGGAAAAGAGATAGGGGGAGGGATAATAAAGGGTAATAGAGGATGGGAATGTGTTCAAAGGACTTTATATATACTTTATATAATATATATATATATAATATATGTCATAATGAAACTCATACAATAAATATATACTAATAAAAACACATAAATGGTTGCAAAAAGGTTTTAATTTTTTATCTCTTATACCACCATTAGCACTTGCAGAATATCCACTACTCACAAGAAAGAGCTGGCCTCATGTCTGTCAAAGTATGAAAGGCCAACTTAATAAAGAATAAGTCTGAAAGTAGAAAAAAAAACAAAGCTTTAGTTGATACTTTTTAAGGAAGAAGAAAAAATTAAGCTGTATTGATTTTATGCAGAGGTTCACAACTACATCATGTCTAATACATTTCTTTGAAAATATTTCAACACCAGATGTCCTTTCTCATTATTTTCATATTTACTCCTGAGATGAAGCTGGAAATGTGAAAGTGTTGAGTTTTAGCCATTAAAGTCACTATGACAAGCTATATATGGATGGCTTCTTTTGAACTGCCAGCATGGAACGATTTGTTATAAATGAATAGAGCGCTATGGTCTCAGTATTTTAAACTGCCAGTAAGTGTAACATCTGCCTTAAATTCAATCAGACTTCCATCCGGCTTGAGTTGACTTCTCAGAGGTGTAAAACAATCCAACCAAGGGAGTGTGGGGTTAGAGCACTTTATCATTACCAGGAAAGCCTTCTCCATGACTAGTGAATCTAAAAGCAATTGCTATTAAAAGAAACCTAGCACTTTCACATCTTATTTATGAAAAAAACACTTCCAAATATTGGATTTAGGAAGAACTTTTTGTAAAAATTACTGAATTGAGCAGTTAAGTTTCTCCACCAGAATCTAAAATATCTTTAGGGATATTTTCACTCAAATTAGTTGTTTATATAATCGTTCCTTCTGAAGAAACAATTTGTGAAATCCATTCTTCCTAAGTATGCCTTTAAAAATCTGCTATTAATGTTTCAGGTAGTATAATAGAACAGACTGTTCATGGCAGGTGATTAGAACTGCTTTTCCACAGCTTCTGAACTTACAGATTGATTTTAACACGTTTCAGCTGGCTGGCATTTCAGCTAAGGGTTCTGTCCATTTGGGAAAGGGGAAAACTACTGAAGTGACCCCTTTTCCAGGCAACTCAGTTTAGCTGCAATATTAAAATCTATCCAACTAACATAGCTCTGTAGCTTGTCAGGATTTTTCTAAAAGTGAAAGGCAGAGTAATATATTTTCCATTCTATATGCAGAAATACATGCTATGAGGGCTTGTTTGTTGCTGTCGTGCTGAAAGCTATGCCACGGGTATTTTAGATACCAGAATGGCCACCCATGGTAGATCCCATTTTTAGCTGAGTTTCCAGACTAAGACAGACTAGGGAGAAGGACCTAGCAGCCCACTCCTGAAACAATTAGACATCAAAAACCCTAAGAACAGCAGAAGGGCACTGCTCAATTTCCACAGTCGGGGCATGATAGATCACATGAACTTTCAAATCCCTATCCTCATACAAGTTCAGGAATCTGTGATGCATTATAGAGACGTAAGACTTTTGCAAGAAGGCAAATAATCTGCCCATGGTCTCTTCCCCAGCTCATGCCCTCTATTCCAAAAGTAGAACTCCTAACATCTCATCCCTCCTGGAAGTTCCCAAATGTAAATTCAATCTTCAGTGCTTTGCATGTACCTTTTGACATCTTAACAAGTGCATATGGGATGCCAAAAAAATAAATTAGCTAGGGTGCTGTCAGCCAGACATGCAGAGAAGAGGAGAATCCCTGCCAAAAACTATCCTCCCACATGTAAAGAAGCTGGTAATTGGAAGTAAGAGGGATATCCCACCTCCCAGAGCAGACTGTGCAGGGGCGGGTACCCCTGCCGATACCCAAGCCTCTGCCACAGCAGAAGCAGCGTGGGGAGAGAAGAAAGCGCTTCTGTCCTTGCTACTCTGAGTATTTACAGGGATGCATTCCGGTTCCCGGCAGGAACCTGCTGGCAGAAGTATTCCCTTCTGTGAAGCGGAAAGGAATTTCAACATGACAGTTGTGAAACAGCAAAATGGTATCGGCCTGTGATCAAGGTTCTCTCCTGCCTATTGGCTCAGCATTTCTCTTTAAGCAGACTCAGACTTACAAACTCTAGGCCAGGTGTGGGGGAGGGGTGTCAGCTCCTTTAATGCAGAGCTGTCAAAGATCCAAAACTTTGGGGGTTGGTAAGAGGTTTTGGAGAAATGGACAAATATTTATTTTAAACCCTAATAACAGAATCACAAATACAGTTTATTGAATCACGAAATACAAATAGGTGTGTGCTTCATTGCTATTTTGCCTCCATAGCAAAGCAGTGTACACACAGTGGGAACAAAAACTCATTCGGTATCCTAATCTAACCAAGAACCATGAGATATCCAGTCTGTGAGACCAAGATAGGAAGAAAAGTCCTTACATAGAAAAGTCCATCCCATAGAAGATGGGATGAGAGTCCAACAGATAAATCATGATTAGAGATGTTTCAGATGTAATTTGGGGGCAATGTAGAACATGTTCCCTGGACCACAGAACAAAATGCTTCCTTTGAAGAAGTAGTGGTTTGCAATGGTTAGTGATGTTACTAAATGATGTTTTGGTCATCTCCTTAGTAGTAGGAAAACTGTATACTATTTCTCTGCATTACATGACAAGTCTGAAAAATAATCTTCCTGAAAAAAAGAACTCTGAGACAGTTTTTAGCAGCAAACAAGTCTAAACATTATGCTTATGTAGAAAATGACAAAACACTGATTCCTTTTGAAACTGAGGCAATATGATCCCAAGGCAGCCTAATTCACTAAACATGGCTCTAAGTCAGGGTCCTTAGGTAAAGGTATATTGATACTGAAGGCCTTGAGACTGATGTAAAACACTTGCCTACCTTCCACCCCCGTCTAATGTTTGATCTTGCCATTTCTGGTCTGCAGGCAATGGTGTGACTCCATTTGTTGAAAAATTACCTCATCTTAATTGCAATGACACAGGGTATGTGCTTTTCAAACAAGCACTCTGTTGCTAGAATTGATCCCTTCCCCTTTGGCTGTTTCTGTCTCAAGAGATCAAGTTTCTTAAAGTCAGGGATAATAAAAGGGAATGTTGTTGTTAGGTGCCGCTGAGTTGTGTTCAACTCGTAGAGACCCTCATAGGGTTTTCAGTGGCTAAGTCTTTCAGGATTGCCTAGAGAGTGGATTGCCATGTCCTTCTCCCCTTTTGCAGTGCTGGGAATAGAACTTGGGACCTTAGAGAATGAAGAGTGGTGCTCTACTAACTGAGCTAAATGGCAGCCCCATAAAAGGGGATGTTGTTGTTGTTGTTAGGTGCCCTCTAGTCAGCATCTGATTCATAGCAACCCTACGTACAACGGGGAAACACTATTGTCAGTGCTACTTCTCCTATTTATAGGGCTTTCAATGGCAGATTGATTTTTGGGAGTGGGTTGCCAGGTCCTTCTTCCAAGTTTACAATATCTGGTGTTCCAAGGTGGTCTTCCATCTAAGTACTAACCAGGCCCGACCCTGCTTGGCTTTCAACATCTGATAGGATTGGACACCCTAGGGGTATGGCTGCAGGCATAAAAGAGCATAGCATGCCTTAACATCCAGTCCTCTTGGTCTCCCTCTCTGTACTTCCTATAATAGATTATTTTGCTGGTTCTCAGCCCCTAGCTTCTATATTTGACTGTACTAATCTCCTGGTTCTGTCCAGTAGAGGTGTTTGCATGGTTTCTTCATTTGTAATTCTGCTGGTAAATCCCATCCCCTTATTCTGATTCTAATTTTGTGCCTACAATTTTGTCAGTCTATATTGCCTGACTCAATCTTAAGAATGCTAGCTTTATTCAACTATGAATAGTTATTAAGCACGAACAATGTGTCAGGAATGGGTGAAGGATCTGGCAACTCACTCCCAAAAGCACTCAGCCATTGAAAACCCTATAAATAGCAGAAAAGCACTAACAATACTGTTTCACCTGTTCTATGCAGGGTCACTATGAGTCGAACACCGACTCAACAGCACCTAACAACAACAAAAACATGTGTCAAGAAATGTGCTACTCACCATAGACACCAAAACGAATGAGGGATCTAAAACTCACAGTTTAGTGAGGGGCACAATCAAGAAACATAAGTTATGCATGGTAGGTACTAGAAAATGCATACGCACAAGGTGTTGGTGTGATAAAAGGACGGGTGTAAGTACAGAAGTGATCTCAGGGAAGAGTGATTAGATGTTGCTTCTGACATGAGAGAAGATGAGGCTCAGTCTTAAAGGTGGGAAGATGTTAGCCAATGAAGAAGAGAGAGGAAAACATGGAAGAGGGAGAGCAGTTCCAAGGCAAGGAAGCATGGGTGGGCCTAGCATGCTGGGATTGGAGTTGCTAACTCATGTTGGGATACTATCGACTCTGAGACGGAAAGGTAAGCAGGTCCCAGGTGATGAAGGGTCACAAGCTTGAAAGGCTGACCTTCATTGGAAAGCCAATGGGAAACAAAAAAGAGCATCTCTGTGCAGGAAGCAAGACAATGAACAGATAAGTAGAGGGTGAAACTGGAGCAGAAGGCTGGTTGCAGAAATGTGGGCAAGCAAGGGTTAAGGCCTGCAGGAAGCCATGGCACTTGAGTTGGATAGGAATAGGCCACATTACATTGAAATGGCAGATAGGATTTTAAAACCACAGTGACTTGTTAGACTGGAAGAGAGAAGTGGTGAGGACGGGATTAGGAGATGTCTCTTGGATATCTGATTAAAGTATATTTTTAAATAATATCAGCATCTACCATTTATTATGCAGGCCAGGCATTGTTTCTTAAGTGATTTACAGACATTCTCTCTCATTAGTAATTTACATGCATTACCTAATTTGATCCTCACAACAACCCAGGGAGATGGGAATCCATTTGACAGGTGAGAAAAACAAGGCAAAGAGAGGGTAAATAATCTATACAAGGCCACTGAGTTACCAGTGGTGAAGCAAGATTCTGACTCTAGGACCCCTGGGATAAAGAATTTTGAAGGAAGTTTAAAAGGATCAGGGACGTCAAGTGGTGAGTTTGATTTTGTACACACTGGGTTTCTGTTTCTGGAGCTTGTGAAATATGCAAGAGGTGATCTCAAGTAGAATTAGGAAACACAATTCTGGATTTGATAGGGAGGTTCTAAAGCTAGAGATACATTTTGGGAGCATCTTCAGAGTATAGATGGTTGTTGTATGGCTAGTGTGGATGGTGTTATAGTCTAAGAGCACAGGGGACAGAGAGAGTGAGAGAGAGTGAGAGCGAGTGAGAGAGAGAAAGACAGAGAGAGAAAGGGAGAATGAATCTTCAGAGAGGATTTTATCTCTGTCCAGACTTTGAGCCCTAAAGTTTTAGGTATTCAAACCCAGATTACCTTCTACTTTGAGAGGACATATTGCATAAGTGCAAATGATGGGACATGGGGGAGAGAAGATCTAAGAAGATGGTGGCATCAATGGTTTTAGGAAACATACTTGAGGTCATGGTGAGTCCTCACCCTTTGGGTCCAGAAGAAAACAAAAATCTACTGCATATAATAGATCAATAAGATTGTAATAACCAACCTTTAAAATATTTCCTCCTTTTCCTCTTTCTCTACTCATTACCCTTCTATCATGTGCACGAGCTGTGGTAAAACTTGTAGAAAGATCTAGCACTGCCCTGTGGGCTGGCATTCTGTGTGTATTTTTTTAAGACACGGGATTATTGTAAAAATCAAATATATACCTAGAAACAGGGCTTCAAAACAAATCCAAACCTTGAACCCCCTCTGGTTCAAGATTTTTGTGTGTGTGGTGTAAACCTGTAACAATACTTGTGCATAGATTTAAATCCTATGTGTAGATAGCAGAGCTTCAAACCAAGCCTCAACCTGAATCCTGAACTTGTATTGGCTTCAGCATTTAAGAAAATTTTTTTCTGAATCTGAAACCAAACCTGAATGCACACTCAGTGAAAACTGGGTGTAGGATCAGCTTTTAAATTTTTTTGTATCATTGGGTATTTAAAATTTAAAAAAAATTTATTCATCTATCTACACATAGAATCACAACTTTAAAGTCAAACATAAACAAAACCTGAACCCTCTAAAGTTTGATATATTGAGCTCACACCCAAACCTGAATTTAATTCTTTGAGGGTTTCTAACCTTGCCTTGTTGTTGTTGTTGTTAGGTGCCGTCGAGTCGGTATCCAACTCATAGCGACCTTCTGTACAACAGGGGAAACACTATTGTCAGTGCTTCTCTGCTGTTCATAGGGTTTTCAATGGCAGATTAATTTTTGGGAGGGAGTTGCCAGGTCCTTCTCCCAAGCCTACAGCTTCTGGTGTTCCCAGGCGGTCTCCCATCCAGGTACTAACCAGGCCCGACCCTGCTTAGCTTCCGAGATCTGACGGGATCAGATGCCACAGGGCTACAGCTGCAGGCTAACCTTGCCTAGAAATATAAAAATTAAGTCATTGTTTCTGGTGACAAGGTTGAGAAACCATGATTATCTAATTATGCCACCAAAAGAATCAATCCCATTATCGTAAATAAAAAAGATATAAGAATTTAGATTATGAAATACTATGCATGCATGAAAACTTACATAAGCGATAATGCACATATTACACAGCAGAAATAAGAACTCATTTAAGCAATGAATTGTCGTATTCTGTGGACAGGTTTCTTGTCCTTTAAGGACACCCTTGACACCTTTCTTGATAATTCATTCTGGCTGATATCAACTTAGGAAACATTTAGTAGCTAATATCCTAAAGTTATAGTTTGAACAAATTGCCTTTTCCACTACTTTTCCCTAAGGAGGAAATTTCTGGTCCTATATTTGAATATAAATACAGCCTTTTTCCTCTCCTCGTTCCTTTCACTTTTTCTAACTTCTTGACCAAGCCTTATAGTGTGCTCAAAGCCTCAACTCCACTCTTTTTCGTAGATTACTGAAATTGACATGGTAATGCCCAAAAGATCTATACTAGTATATAACATAATAAAGCCACTGGATTTTAAAATGTTATTTCCCCTTTTGTGGGTGGTACTTGCCATTCTCCCTTCACTTTTCTTAGCAATCATTGAGAAAACATCCACCTGTGAAAGGAAGGTTATTCTGAGGATCAGAAACAAGTTATAAATTTTCAGTTCTCTAGGATATAGGCTTACTAACCCTTCCACTTTTATATTCTTTCCTTTCTTCACAAAGGCAAACAGGATTTCCAGTTTCTCAAGAGGGCTGAGTGCAGTGGTGCTCACCTGGGATCCCAGCATCTTGGGAGGTGGAGGCAGGAGGATCATGAGTTCAAGGCCAGACGCAGCCTGAATAACTTAGTGATACCCTGACTCAAAATAAAAAGTAAAAAGTTAGCTACGAGTGCAGCTTGGTGGTAGAGTGCTTGAAAAGTACATGTGAGGCCCTGGGTTCAACCCCAGTATGGAAAAATAAAACAAAAAGTTTCTCAAGAGGAAGCTCCTGAAACTAGATAGATAGGGCTCTAAATACTCTAGTCAGAAAGTTTAAACTCCAATATCCCCAAGCCCAGTTGCCAAAGAGCTTCATGCACCACTGTTTCCGAGAAACAAACTTAAGGGTATGGAAACAACGTCATGATCCTGGTGTAGAATTCCCTCTACAGATTTGAGTCCTATGGGCTCAATCAATGCTTGTAAATACTGGGGAAGTTGTGTGGGCAAGTAAAATGGTCAAACTCAAACTGCAAAGATGCAGGTAGCCTACCACTTTAGGAACTCTATCCAAACATAATTATCTGTTCTGCAAGAAAGGCATTATGCAAATTTTTGCAAGGTCTTTAATATTGTTAGGTTATTTTTCCTACAAACATAAGAGGGCTGGGAGGCAGGTACAGGCAGGTAACCCCTCATTCTTTCTTTAAGGAAGAATCTCAGTGTCTTGGGCCACCCCCTTCATATAAGAAAGACACATTGTCACAGGATGATAGAGTTGGAAGGGATCTTAAAGGTCAAGTCCTCTTGGAATTGATAATTAAAGAAAGGGCCCTGTTCTACCCTCTCTCTTCAACAGCATGGAAGGATTATTGGCAAGTGATCTGTGTGGCAGCCTGCACCACCGTCCACAGGCTTCAGGATTAGAGATGGTTCTCTGTGGAGGAGCACCTAGGGGTTCTGCAGGAGACCCATGAAGGGCCCGGCTTTTATATGCTGCCAGTGAAGGAAAGCAAACATTGACCTGGGGCAGTTTTAAAATAACATATTTTAATGCAAGGCAAATTTGCTTTATTTGAATATGTTCCAAGTCCATTTCTATTGGTACAATATTCAGTTTGCTTGTTTGGTTTGTGGGGCTTCTGGTTTTGGTGGGAAAAATAACTTAATGCTAATCACCTACAATAACTTTTAAAGACCTGTTATTTTTTTTCTGCATTGGACACTGGTGTTTGGAAGGGGTATAGACTGGGATAATCTTCCACCCATGTGGTGTGGCATAATGCAAAATGAGAAGGGACACAGTGGCTACAACAATAAGCTCAAACATAGAAAGATTGCATGTGTGGCATGATGTTGAGGAGTATTTCGTTCTGTTGTCCACAGGGTCACTGTGAGTCAGATCTGACTCAAGGGCACCTAACAACAACAAGATGAAGTGGTTATACAAGGCTTCCTGAAGCACTTCCCCAGATGGTCACTACTGGACTAAAAAGATCCTAATTCTCAGGTGCCAGTCCTTGTGGCTGACAACACCAAAGTGGCCTTTCGTGACCTTAGCACTAGTTTACAAAAGGTGCACTGTTAGGGTAAACATCGCTCACTGTGACAGGCACCAGCTTGGTCCACAGCAAGTCTCAGCCCTGCCCCAAGACAACTCTGCAGCTACCCTTTCATCAGAGAGGACTTCAGAGCACTCAGCGCTGCTTCAGAGATGTGGCTCCCATGTCCTGGACTTTTCCTCTGCACATCAGTGAACAAGATCGGTGTCTGTTCAAGCTCTTGATGTTGCAGTATTAGAGACCATGTTTCTTTCACATCAGGAGCTGAGATTACTTTGGAGAACAAAATTCAAAAGGCTCTTTCAATATGATAGATATTTTTTCTTCCAAACTGAGTGTTAGTTGTTTCCTAGATCCAATACACACTTAGAGACATATACACAAGTGAAATAAAGACAAAAATTCTAGATCAGTCAGGTTTAAGAGTCCCCTTACAAACACAAAAATAATTGTCTTCAGAATATCAACATGGTTTCAGAAAAATGAGATTTTCTCTCTCAACTGAGGGATGTTTCCAACTAGTTTGCATTTCATAGCACAGCCAGAGGTTCAAAAGTAACTTCTATATCTGAAAAATTTTCCTGCAATTTAGTTATAATAATATGAGTGATTACACGGCATTAGGAGTTGCTCGACTCAGACTCTTAGAGGTTTTCAGAAGGAAAATGGCATGAAAGACCACAGGTTAGAAGGTTATAAACCTCCTTTTATTTCAAGCAGAACATAATGTAATTTCAAAATTACCGAAGAGCAAAGAAAATTAATTTTTTCTGTAGACAATGAGCTTCTAATTAAGGGCCTTTTCTTTGGGGAATTTGGGTGGAGAAGAAAGAACTGGAAAAATGGAGAACAATCCTACTAAAATAGCCTCCTCTATAAAATGATCTATCAAGTTATTTTTACAGTGAGTACTTTACTAGGGTAGCTGACCTATCACTACTTCAAGTTAAAAGTACACATTGCGAGGAACTTTGAACTGGCAAAATATGACATTGACTTTATCTACCTAAGTTAATAAAAAGGCATGGCCTTCCAGATCTCCAACAATAAACTCTGTTTGGAATTTACATGAATTCTGATGCATCACTGAAAGAATAAACAGATTACAGAAATGATCATAAAAAGTAACTCTCTAGGTGGCATTCAGTCTCTGGGGCCCTGGCATAATGCTTAGCTGTCACTTATTCACAGCCAGGGCCAGGCATCGCAGCCAGGAGATTGGGCACCCTTCAGTTCATTATGGTGGTTGCAGTGGCTCCTAGCCTAAGACATTAAGAATGTTGATTGCACCATCTTTTTAACTGATTGTTACAGTTTGGATGTCAGTGTCCCTCAACGGTCATGTGTTTGAACATTGGCTCCCTAGCTGGTGGCACTGTCTTTGGAGGAATGGGCTTTGGGAAGCTGCTCCCTAGGAGTGGGCCTTTGGACGTTTTCACCCAGAGACCCCCTTTCAGTCTCTCTCTGCTTTCTGATCACTAACATGTGAGGTTCTATGCCACAGATGCTGCCATGCCTGCCCTGCTACTTGCGTGTGCTATGCCTGCCCTGCTGCCACCATGGGCTAATCCTCTAAACCTGAGCCACTAATAAACATTTCCTTCCATAAGTTTGATTTGGTTTCTCTGTCACAGCAAAGCACCAACTGACTAATATACTAGTAATGCCCCGAATTCAAATGCACAAAGCATAATGGTAACCAAGCAAATTCTCTTTCTAAAGCCTTTTTTTCTCCTAAACGCTTTCTTCTATATTTATATCCAAAACATATTAAAAATGGCTGAATGGTCTTCATGGGTTTCTACCACTGGATGAGATGTTATGGTAGAGTTGAATTTTTCTTTAAAAAGATAATAAAAATATAAACAGCAAATGTAATGTTGTTAGGTACTGTCAAGTTGGATCTGACTCATAGTTACCCTAAGTACAGCAGAATGAAACACGATTCAACACTGCCATGCACACAGTCTTTTTGTGTTTGAGCCCATTGTGGCAGTTATTATGTTTCTTTTCATTTTGAGTTAGGCCACATCAACAAAAGGAGGTTCCAGGGGCTTTACTCCATTCCTGTCATTAAGGTCAATTCTACTTTGAGGGGGCTGGAGTTCAGCTCATTTGGCAGAGTGCTGTTCTGAGCTCTCTGAGGCCCTAGGTTTAATCTCCACCACCTCAAAAACAGGAGAACACATAGCAATCCACTCCTGGAGTTATCCCAAAACAATCAGCCATGGAAAACCCAAAGAATAGCAGAGAACCACTGATATAGTGCCTAACAGGGCAGTGTCAGGGAGTGTTTCATTCTGTATACAGGTCGCTATAAATCAGACCCAACTCAACAGCACCTAAAAACAACAGTTACTTTAAGGAGGCAACCCTTCCCCAATTGTTTCTTGAATGCCATCTAGCCTGGGGGGCTCATTTTCTGGCACTCTATTTGACAGTGCTTCTTTGCTATTTATAGGGGTTTCAATGGTTAATTGTTTCAGGAGTGGGCTGCTGGGTCCTTCTTCTTACTCTATCTTAGTCTAGGAACTCAGCTGAAACCTGTCCACCATGGGTGGCCCCGCTGGTACCTGAAATACTGGTAACATAGCTTTCAGCATTGCAGCAATATGCAAACCCCAATAGCACAACAACCTGACAGACACGTGGAAGTACAAATGTAAATTTTTGTAATATTAGAAGAAAAGCAAAAATAATCCCAAACCAACCCTCTCAAGCTTTTGGGAAAAAAAGAAACGGAAAAAAAGAATTCCACCAGAAAATTTTCCAGGAGAGTTACCTACACATTGCCAAAGTCTCTGCAGTGGGATCTGGTCATCACTTCAAAGGATAAGCTTGATAAAAACATGTGAAAATATATGATGATACATTTGGGAAATATGCTACTCCTTTCTGAATCAGGGAAATGAAAATAGAAATTTCTAGTTGTTATAAGAATTTCATATTCCTTTTTATTAATTAAAAGCACAGGTAACAGAATATTTTGCAGCCTTTAGACAGGCATGCTTGCAAAAATTTCTATAATTTACTAAAGAAAAGCATTCACAAAAGATTTATTTCTTATAAAATGCTGCTTAAACCCAATTTATAATGTTGAGAAAGTGTTTGAGTGATTTCTTCTTTTCTCATATTATTTGAATAAGTTATTCCTACAGACTTCTTTTTAATAGTTGTCAGTGATTCGCAAAATTAAAAAACAAAAAATAATCCTTTTTGTACTCATAAAGAAGACCATATGAACCACTTCTTCCTACTCATTTTTATCTCTACCTCAACAATATGTGATTTACCCAAAGACTAAAAATCAAAAGAAAACTAAAAATACTTATTGAATTGTAAGCATGATGGCTCTTAATTTATTGGTTGGTTCTCCCAGAGGAAACTAGAAAGCCATCTGTGGAGACAGGGCTGAGTTATAATGGCTATGAGAACCAGATTATTTGCCACTACCAGACATTCAAGTATTCAACCGTCAATTTTACGAAGATGGCTTCAAAAATGCTTCAAAACATCAAAATAAATAAGGCTAGGAAAGGGACTAGATTGTCCACTGTCTTTAATAATCCCCATGTGGCTGTGGTTGGAACACTAACATGCCCAGACTTGCTGCCTTACAGTGCTTCATCCTCTCCAGGATGGTATTGCTACCTTCTCAGCAACCATAAAGAGACAAATTTCTCAGCATAGTGGAGCTCTTCCTCTGAACCAGTTAATGCTGTAAATTGATATGACTTCCTCCTCAACTAAGGCTTTAAAGTATTGAGAAGTAAAGATGGCATATTGAAGACCCACGGTCCACCTGACTCATGCCATGATGTTTCCAGTCACATCATAGGATTGTGAAAGCTGGACAGTGAATAAGAAAGACAGGAGAAGCATTGATGCTTTTAATTTATGGTGCTGGGATGAATACTGAATATACCATGGACTTCAACAAGAACCAACAGATCCATCCTAGAGGAAGTGTAACCAGAGTGCTTCTTGGAAGCAAGGATGGCTAGATTGTGTCTTTCATATTTTGGACATATTGTCAGGAGGGACCATTCCCGGGGAAAGGATATCATATTTGGGAGAGTGGCAAGTCAATGAAAAAAGGAAAATCCTCAACTAGATGGATTGATACAGTGGTTGCAACAATGGGCTTAAACATTTAAAAGATCATGTGCCTGGCACAGTGTTGGGGAGTGTTTCATTCTGTTTTTCATAGGGTGGCTAAAAGTGGGACCCAACTTGACAATACCTAACAACAACAACAACAACAACATGGTGACACCATCTTGCCTGATGCTGCCATTGAAGCTACAATTCTAACTCAATTTAATCCACCAAATTCAATAACCCCCAAGGAAATAGATGAGGGCAGGAAGGAAGACAAACCGGACAACGTCACATCTGGCCTTGAGAAACACAACAACTCAGGTAAGAGGACTTCCTTCCTGGTCTAGAGTCACTAGAGGGTCAGGGCAGAGGCCTGGGGGACCTGGCCATAGGAAAGAGATTAACAGTTGCAACCATTCCTCTGCTTAGGGCAGCAACCTTGCCCCTTCCCCAAGAAGGTGGAGAAGGATGTTCCTGGAGGCAGGAATGGGAGGTACTTTTTATGGGGTTTTAGTCTTTCTTCTAAACCCACCACTGGTCCCCAAAGAGCAAGCACTCAATTCTGCATTAGCAGAGCTCAAGTGGCTCTATTTCTTGGTAACATGCTAGTGATACCTTCACTAAAGGAAAGTCATTCCCTTTAAACTCTCCATTCAACTCTTTCTGTTATTCCGAAGGACCCGTTAGGTCCACTTTAAGCCCTTACAGCCCAGGGCCTGGGATAGAGACAAAGGCAAGCAAGTTCCTGTTACTACATTCAGGCCTCCCTGCTGGCACGAGCAGTGCTCCTGGAAAAGGCAGGAACGCGCAACCAAGTCTCCCAAAAGAGGTGGAAAACTCCACAGATGAGTTGCTGCAATTCCCAGTGGATGTAGAAGCAAAGATTTCCCATCCAGGCAGTGCCTACAGCTGCTGCTCATCCAGCATGTGTGCAGAGCAAGTCATCCATGTGGGGGTGAATGGAGGGAAGCCAGTAGAAGCCAGAAGGGAAGGAACCAACACTGGATAGCAGCCGCCTCGTGCCACACAGTGTGCCAGATCCTTTACTTATGTGACCTTATGTCACCTCGCCTAAGCCACTCTAAGGAGGTTGTGTTCTCTCACACGAAACTGGAGCTCAGCAAGGCGAAATAATCTGGCAACTGTCTCACGGCCTTCAGTTGGTAATTTTTAAATTCTCTGGTGATATTCAAATTATCCCTAGAAATCGACCCTCCTTTTTTTTCCCAAGCAAAAAATTCACTTAAGTCAAAAGTATCCCAGATAATCAAAAATTGACTATGGCTGGGCACAGCAGTGTATATCTATAATCCCAGCAACTCAGGAGGCAGAGACAGGAGGTTTGCAGGCTCGAGGCCAGAGGCAGCCTATGTGACCTAGAAAGACCCTATCTCAAGATAAAAAATTAAAAGTGGATTGGGGTGCAAGCCAGTGGTAGAGCAGTTGCAAAGTATGTGCGAGGCCCTGGGTTCAAACCCCAAGTACTGGGGAAAAGAAAAATGACCATGTATTTTTAGAGCGACCTTTGAAGGCAGCCAGATGGTAGAAGCAACAGATCAGAGATAAGATCCCATTTAGAGAATGTCCAGGAAGGATAGTTAACCAGTCTTTCTAGAGTTAATCTGCAGTTGGCACTTTGTCAAATCCTACTAGATCAACTATGGAACTAAAGGACAAAAAACAAATAAAACTGTCTGGCTCTTATACATAAATTTTAAAATGACACTGCCTTACCAACTTTTTTATTTGTGCATCTCAGCAGAGAAAGAAAGAAAAAGTTGCCTCCCACTCTCCAGATATAAAAATCCAGTTATCATGTGTGTCTGGTATAGTACAAGGCAGCTTTGGGATTCTTCCCCCATATTCTGCAGTTGCCACAAAAAGATGGCTGGCATTCTCTGAGTGTTATACTTGGAGAAAATTAGTGGAGTCTCCAGCACGGTAACCCAAGGGTGATGGTTGTCCTTCACCCCTCTTCAGCAATAGGCATACATGTGTAAGGGAGAGTCGACTTGTACACACACTTACACAAGTCCTCTCTAACCAGGGAAATAGCTCCATTCCCCCTCCTTAAGGATCTTCTTCAGAGCTGGTTTATCCAAAGACACAAATTCAGGTGAAAAACAATTTTGGAAGGTTAGGGCCAGTAGGACAATAGGTCATCAACACAGAAAGCAATATTTGGCACTGCTTCTTACAACACATTTCTGATGAGGGTCTTCCATAACTGGTAACAAGTAAGTTTCCCTTCTAAGTATTAAGTAATAAAAGAAAGGTAACAAAGGATCCACTAAAGGTTTTTTTACTGAACAGGAGACCCTGAGCAGGGTGGCGCTAACTCCCACAGGACTCAAAGTCCAAGAAAGTTTCTACTTTATGCTTTTAAATCATAACTTAACACAGCAGTATAGACATACTGGGCACTATGAAGTGCTTTGATAACTTTGTTTCATGAATCAGGTTAATTTCTGAGTCAGAATCTTTTGATGTGATGAAAAATATTTTGGAAAATGAAAAGATTATATTAGAAGATTAAAGCCAATGTAAAATAAGTCCAATGAATCACCTCTAACTTGATGGTGCTCCCACAGACTGATTTTCATTGTTTATTATATTAGTTCTATGTACTACAGATGACTATTCACTCTGTCTTTTCCTGTAGGAAAATAAGAATAAGGATGTGATGCTTCCTCAGGATCTACCATCACATGCAGAATGTACTCCCAAATGCAGAGGCTAAATCTCAACCAACAGTAACAGGTCTCTTTTCAATTTTAATGATCCCAAATGCATCCATAATAAAAGTGGTGGCAATCCTCAGGATCTTTTGCTAGAGCTGTTCAAGCCCTTCTCTTTTAAATGATATACTTTCCTTAGAGTATGCAGAAAAATAAACACTCTACGTGTTGTTGTTGTTAGGTACCATTGAGTTAAGTCTGACTCATAGCAACCCTAAGTACAGCAGAACGAAACACTCCCTAATTCTATGCCAGGCACACAATCTTATTTATGTTTAAACCCATTGCTGCAGACACTGTGTCACTCCGTCTGGTGGAGGGTTTTCCTTTTTTTCATTGACCAGCCACCCTCCCAAACATGATGTCTTTCTCCAGGGACTGGTCTCTCCTGACTACATGTCTAAACAATGTAAGATGCAGTGTAGCCATCCTTGCTTCCAAGGAGCACTCTGGTTATACTTCTTCTAGGACAGATCTGTTGGTTCTTTTGGCAGTCCATGGTATATTCAATAGTCATATCCAGCACCATCATTGGAAAGCATCAATTCTTCTCCTGTGTTCCTTGCTCAATGTCCAGCTTTCACAACCATATGATGCCACTGAAAATACCATGACATGAGTCAGTCATACCTTCATCTTCAATGTGACATCTTTACTTTTCAATACTCTAAAGAGATCTTTTGCCACAGCTTTTCACAAAGCAATGCATTTTTTCATTTCTTGACTGCTGCTTCCATGGGTGTTAGAGAGCCAAGTAAAGCAAAATCATGGACAACCTCAATCTTTTCTCCATTTATTGTGAAGTTGCATACTGATCCAGTCATAAGGATTTTTGTTTTGTTGATGTTGAGGTGCAATCCATACTGAAGGCTATATTCTTTGATCCTCATCAGTGTTTCAAATCTTCACTTTCAACAAGCAGAGTTGTGTCATATGCATAATGCAGGTTGTTAATGAGTCTTCCTCCAATCCTGATGCTGCATCCTTCCTCATAAAGTCCAGCTTCTTGGACTATTTGCTCAGCATAGAAATGGAAAAGATATGGTAAAAAGATACAGCCCTGACACACACCTTTCTCAACTTTAAACCAGGCAGTGTCTCCTTGTTCTATTTGAGCAACTGCCTCCTGGTTCATGTACAGATTCCTCATGAGTACAATTAGGTGCTCTGGTATTCCCACTTTTCAAAGTGTTATCCATAATTTGTTATGATCCACACAGTCAAATGCCTTTTGATAGTCAATAAAACATAGATAGCCATCTTTCTGAGTCTCTGTTTTTGGCTAATATCCACCTGACATCAGCAATGATGCCCCTGGTTCCCCACCCTCTTTTGAAACCAGCTTGATTTTCTAGCTATTCCCTGTCTATATACTGCTGCAGCCACCTTTGAATGATCTTTAGTTAAAAAAATATTTACTAAAGATCAAACACTCTCCTTAGAAGAGCTTAAGCTTCTATTTGTGGTTCTTAAAAACATCTATCACAAAAATAATATATGAAGTAGAAATAAACCTGCAACTGCTTTGGGAGGTATGTTGTTGTTGTTGTTAGGTGCCGTCGAGTCAGTATCT
>VMDO01010958.1:42656-69211 GCA_007922755.1 Pedetes capensis
AGGGGAAACACTATTGTCAGTGCTTCTCTGCTGTTCATAGGGTTTTCAATGGCAGATTGATTTTTGGGAGGGGGTTGCCAGGTCCTTCTCCCAAGCCTACAGCTTCTGGTGTTCCCAGGAGGTCTCCCATCCAGGTACTAACCAGGCCCGACCCTGCTTAGCTTCCGAGATCTGACGGGATCGGATGCCACAGGGCTATAGCTGCAGGCTTGGGAGGTATAAGACTTACTAAATTGGAAGGCAGCAGTAGATTTGAAAGGACTGCATTAGTAATTATCATGATAGTGAAAATGACTTTCAGATGTGCTATTCTACCAGATATGCCACTGTGGCATCCGCCCATCAGATCTCAGAAACTAAGCAGGGTCAGACCTGGTTAGTACTTGGATGCAAGACCCCCTGGGAACACCAGGTGCTGTAGGCTTGGGAGAAGGACCCAGCAACCCACTACCAAGAAACAATCAGCCATTGAAAACCCTATGAATAGCAGAAAAGCAGGTACAATAATGTTTTGTCTGTTGTACATAGAGCCACTATGAGTCGGACACTGACTCTATGGTACCTAATAACAACAATTCTATTACTATTTTGTAGATAGTGTACAATCCGTGCACCTATTCTGGTTTAACAGTGTCAACAACTATGACATGAACTTTAAAAGATCTTTGGTAATTTCTAACCCCATTTCACCCAAAAGTCTGATGCTATACTATGTCATGGCCTTACACTGGTAGATCACATTGGAGAAAGGAACTGAGCCCAATCTTCAGAAAGAGCTTGGGAAGGACTTTGTGTGAACAAAGCTTTATTGCCCATAACACATACCTTCCATCAATGGTATCATACCTGGCTTTTTTCCTATCTCTTGGTCTGCTCTTTCTTCATGTTTCTCTAACCACCCTGAAATGTGGAAATCCCCAAAGCACTCTTCTAAGCCACCTTCATGCCTAGTCTCCATGCTCTCTATAGCTTTAGTGCCAACTATATACTAATGACTCGATTCCTATTTCCATTCCAAATTTCTCATTTGAGCTTCGGATCCACCTGTCCAAAAGTACACTTGCTGTTTCCTCAAAGATGTCTTACAGGCAATGTGCCCCAAACTGACCTTCACAATTTAGGAAATATCTTCATTTATGCCACCACCATCCATCTACCTGCTCATGCTGAAGTCTTAGAGCTTCTTGGACCACAATTTCCCACGTGCTGCCAGTTAGCAGCCCTCCGAAGCCCATCTTCACTCTGAGCACTTATCACCAACATAACTGCCACCACCCCACTTACTGGTAGCTCTTCCTTTACATGTTCTTGCCTTCCTCAACTTCATCACTACAAAACCACCAGAGTGGTCTAATTTTGTGTCATCTGTGCACTTCCGTTCTTCCTTTTTAAAAGCCTTGTGCCTCAGAATCAGCTATCAAATGCTACCCTTGCCCTGCACCTTCTCCACCTTCTCTGCTCTGCTCATTAGGATCTACTGACACAGCTTTCTTCCTCTCCCTCCAAAACACCAAACTCCTCCCTTCCTCAACCTTCCCGCATGGGTTTTTTCCTCTGGCTCTTGTCTTCTCCAGACAAGCTCTTCTGGCCTCTGGTCCTATCTTACAAGATATTTCCTAGGGAGGCGTTCTCTAACCATCTTCATGGCACTAATCACAATTACAGTCACATTGTTACTGATGGTGTATTTTTTTTGTTCCTGGTACCAGCTCCCTACCCACCCTGTTCACAGGTGTTCCCTAGCATCACAGCTAGTCTGTGCTTAGAACACAGGTCTCCATGGGTATCCATTGGCCAAATGAATGCTGGTTCAAAGAGGCTTTCTGAGCATTCTCTAAGTCTTAGATCCTGGCAGACTTGGTTCTTATCAGGGAGCTAATTTCAGACCAAATGTCACAGCTTTTTCTCTCCTTAATACATCTATGGCACCCACACTATTCAAAGGCCATGATCAGGAGGAAAAAATCCGGGTTTATAGCCCACGTTCAGCAACTAACTTGGGATGTGGACTTGAGAAAAGTGAACTGCCTCCCCAGACTTCAGATTTTTCATTCTTATATGAAAATTCTCTTCACAACTCTCATGTTCTGATTCTGTGGGTAAACAGTGCTTTCAATCGAAAACAAAATTTTGTTCACAACCAAATAATAATATTTGCCATCTGGTGTTGGGATTCTCTGGGCTTTTCTTGTTTCAAGGTGTTCATTAATGTCACTTTCGTTTGATCCCGGGTTTTCTAAGAACCTGGGATCAGAATTCAGGCCCACTGGCTAGGAACTACAGTTATGGATTCAGACACTTCGGCTTCTACTCAGTGCATATTTTCTTCTGAGACTAGCAATGACTGTGGAGACGAGGCCCAACAAAGCCCTCTCTGGAGCTTAGAGTTCTGGCAGATGCTTTCCGTGGTCCTCAAAGTAAAGTCAATAGTTCCCTCATGGCCCCAACACTCTGAGTCCCTGCATTCTTCTAATTACACTGGCCTCTTTCTAATCAAATATTCCAAGCCATATTCCACCACAAATGCTGCTTCCTCAGGGCCTTTGCACTCTCTGCTCTCTCTACATGGAACATTCCTCTCCAAAACAGACTAATGATTTCTTCTCTCACTTCGTTCAGGTCTCTACTCTATGTCAGACTTTGTCAGAGGGGTCTTCTTTGACTATGCTATACTATCTGCATTCCAATTGCTTTCTGTCCCTGTGTCTTGCTTTATTTTTCTTCCTATTGTCACAACCAATTATATATGTACTTTCTGTCTTCTCCAGTTGGAATATAAGGGCCACAAAGACAGAAACTTTATTTTGTTTCCTACTGCATTTCCAGTGCCCAAAATAGTACTTGGCAAGTACTCAGAAAGTATTTATTGAATGAATAAATAAAAAAATGAACAATGATCCTCTAGCAGAAATCAAAAAGCAGGCAGGATCAAGACTTCCAATCCAATGCTGTGGGAGAGTGAGAAAGGCAGGAGAGAGCAATGATGTCTTGCAAGAGCAGTGGAGGCTCTTGCACCCCAAGTTAGGAGGGCCAAGATGCAGTCTGGCATGCAGGAAGCTGAAGAACGGCAGGCCGGGCTCATGAGCCTAGAGGTAAGGATGAGTCCCTGAGGCCTGCAGAGGCAGGCAGCAGCTGGGTCTCCTGCCAAATGAGCAGAGGATCCTCTGGCAGCTGGGGCTGGAGAACAGGGAATCCCCAAGGCATTTTCTGTAGAAATGAGAACCAGGACACAGGTGGCCTTGTTACCTGGAGATGGATGCCATGTGCCGCCTTTTTCATCTGTCTTTTTTTTTGGGAATCTGCCTTTTAAAGTCACTTTAACCAAATTCTGAACTAAAAGCATCTGAGAATTAATTCACAGTTTCACTATCTGCCATCTCTATTCTCCAAACTACGACTGAGAGAGAATCTCATGTATCAACTTATTTCAAAACTCTTTAGTCTTGCTGTAAGTCCTAACAGTCATACCCCATGGCCTTTGAGTTCAAGGGAAACCTCTTACCCTCCCAGCATTAAACACAGCAGCAGGCACTCAGTATACTTCCAATAAACATCTGATGACTTAATATGTACATTTTGAAATAGAGCTCCCTAAAGACACTGACCTAAATATTCATTAACAAGCGTCACTAATTATATGCTATTATCATCCTATATTCAGTCATGCAGGTGTTATTAGAGAAGGTCTGAGCAGAGGTCAGCTCTGAGATTGGATTGTTGTTCGGTAATATCAAGTCACATCCGACTCAGTGATCCTAAGTATGAAACACTCCCCAACACTGTGCCATGTGCTTCTCTGCTATTCATAAGGTTTTCAATGGATGATTATTTTGAGATTGCTTCAGGAATGGATTGCCACATCCTTCTCCCATTTTTGCAAGGCTGGGGATCAAATCTAGGGCCTCAAATTCCAAGTTCCAAGATTGGGAAATTCACAAAACAAATAAGGAATTTCCACATGTCAAGTAGAATATGATAAGACCACATGATGCTAACGAAACCTTGATATAAAGTATGGCTTTTCCAGAGGTTTCTACCTACACTAAGAGGAAGAAAGGTATGTGGGACAATGACTATGCCTGTGTATTATTTTTTATTCTCAATATTTCAATTTTTAACATTCTGAGCACAACCTAAAATTACTACTAATATTCAGAGTATACTTAACAAATCTAAATTTTTTCAAAGAAATTATTTGTTCTTTTCATAAGAACAGTGTCTTAAGTGTGCTTTTATACACTAGGATGTGGCTTTTTATCACAATATAGAATATTGGGCATAATTAATTCAGCAAACACTAAACAATATACAAGTCACTATACTAGGCACACCTGCAGCTATAGCACTGTGGTGTCAGATTCCATCAGATCTCGGAAGCTAAGCAAGGTCAGGCTTGGTTAGTAATTGGATGGAAGACCGCCTGGGAACACCAGATACTATAGGCTTGTGAGAAGGACCCAGCAACCCAGTCCCAAAAATCAATCTGCCATTGAAAACGCTATGAATAGCAGAGAAGCACTGACAATAAAATTTCACCTGTTGTAGGTAGGGTCGCTATGAGTCAGACACCAACTCGATGGCACCTAATAATAACAACAACAACATACTAGGCACACTTAAAAATATAAGCTTCACACTTAACAGAAAACTCTATGGTAGACTTCTAAGCTATGTATGCTCTACTGAGACTTACATTTATTTACACTGATTTGTATATGTACTAAATATAATTTTCTATTTATGTTTATTTATATATTATATTTACACTTAACACTTCTGTTTATATCAAAACTCATTTGAAGGTAAGCATGCTGAATACACAATGCAGTTAGCCACAGAGTGACATATGGCACATCTTGAGCATAATTACAAGGGGGTGTGGAAAATGGATGTTGCTTTTGCTCCATTTCCAATATCCATCATCACAGTGAGGTACCACTTTGCATTCCAAACCTCAACGCTTGATTTTAATATATAACCCCAAACATTCTCAAAAAAGACAGCCTTCTAATGGCTTCCCAGTGCACTTTGTATAATGCTCCCTACCCACAGGCAGGAAGGTGGCTCCTTATTGTCTTGTAGGTCAAGTGCCCAAGAGGTTCTCCCTGACCATCACTCTCCCCAACATCAAATTCCTTAGCTTTCCTCATGGCACTTTCTACTACCTACAACTGCTTTATTTATGTGTTTACTATTTGTTTCCTCCATCTAAAACACAAGCTCCATCCCAACCTTTGCTTTGATCCCTACTCTAACCCCAGTTGCCAGCCCACTTTCATTGACTCTCTAATTAATGAACTTCTTTCTGAGCTCATGTTTTCTATTTTATGCATGATATCAGAACTTCCTCATATCTTATCAGTAAGTAATAAATATATAGGACATGCTTTCCTATGCAGTTTCCTACATTATCACTGTGTAAGAAAATAGTTCACATTTGATAAAATCGTTCATAAGCATAATTTATTACCATCTACAAAATAACACTCCTCCAATAATTATCTATCACTTAAAATAACAAAAACAATTTTATTTTCATTCAATCATTGACTAAGAACTATAAGAGAAAATGGAGTTAGAATATTTTTCTCTAACTTTTAAAAGAAAACCAAAAATTTTTTATTTCAGTTTTCAATTATTTTGGCAGAAAAACATTAGTTGTGGAAAAGTTGAAATTGGCACTCAAAAACCACCCCAGACTGACCGCTACAATGAGTTTAATAGTTTCCTTGCAGTCTCAAGCAGTGTTTTGAGATAAGAAAAACCTCCATGGAGGTTTCAGTATGATCTAAATTCCTCCTTCCTGTGAAATAAATCAAAGTTTCTCTATGAAAACTTGATAGCATGATGTGGTTTGTTTTTCTTTGGAAAAGAGTAAAATCAGAAGGTTCAAAATTCAGGATCTTTGCTTTGCTTTGGGGAAATCAGTGACTAAGAAAGCAGAGATTCTCTTGGGGAAAAATCTCAAATGTTTTTACATCTGATTTCTCAGGATAACCTTGCCCAGACCACTTGCTGGGGATTCTGTGGGGAACAAAGGCTACAGAGCTGCCCTCACTGGGGTTACTGCGCCATGGGACCATGCAGGGTCAGAAGCCCAATGCAGGCTGCAGTCAGAACACCCTAAGACCCTAGGACCTGACTACCACAGCTACCAATGCAGGGTTGTCAGGAGAATGTCTCTGGAAAGTGGGGCTCTCATCCTGCATCCCCCTCACCTGCAGATGGTTCCACACTATGGTCTGAAGGATCCCCTCACAGAAGGTGAGTATTATTGGCTTTCAAAAAATCATTCACAAGCTAAGTTTCTCTATGTCATGGGCCCCTATCTGCATGTTCAGGAACACTGCTAAATAAATTTAGAGTAAGTGACTCATCACAATATTTTACCAGCCTACATTCTTGGAGAGAATTTTTGGAAACAAAAGAAAAAATCAGCAATTAGCATAAGCAAACATTTGTTATTGGAAGGAATTCAGGAGGCAGAGGCAGGAGGATAGCAGGTTCGAGATCAGAGGCAGCGTGTATAACTTAATCAAGAATCTGTCTCAAAATAAAAATAAAGGAGGGGCTGGGATGGTGCAGCTCAGTGGCAGTATACCTGCAAAGTATGTGCAAAACCTTGAGTTCAACCTCTAAGGACTGCAAAAAGCAAGCAAGCAAACAAAAAAACATAAAACAACCTAATGAGGGCATGGTGCGGGGTATCTGCATGCACTGTCAATCACCGCTGTACTTTTTCTGACAATCAGTTTGGCATTAAGTATCAAGAGTCTTCTTTTTTTCTTACTGTACTCAGGAGCTGAAGCCAGGTCCTCACACATATTTTTGCAAGTGCTCTACAACTAAGCCTCACTCCCAGCCCATTTCTTACTTTTTATTTTGAGACAGGGTCTCACTAAATTACACAGGCTGCCTCTGGCCTCAAACTTGCCATTCTCCTTCCTCTACCTCCCTAGTAGTTGAGATTACAGGACACCACGCCCCACCAGCATCAAGTTTTAAATATTCATACTCTATTACCTATGTATTATCCTTTCATGGATATGATTTAAAGAAATAATCTGATAAAATATATAAACTGGAATACAAATAAATCATAACCTTTGTCTAAAAGAAAAAAGTAATCTGAAATTTAAACAAAGACTTTAACAAAGTGCTATTTATAATACCAAATATTTGGAAACAGCCTAAAGGTTCAGTTTTAAGGGAATAATTCATAAATTATGATGTGCCCATATAATCCAATATTATAGAGACATTAATAGAGCCTAGATTTGGAAACTATTTAGGACATAAGGTTAAGCAAGCAGAACAGGCTGTAATATTAACTATGGAAAAAATTCATTAAAAGTGAGGAAGAAGAAAATACCAAAATGTTATGGGTGCCTTTGGGTCATAGGATTATAGGTAAATTTTCTCCCTGAATTTCTCATACTTAGTGTACTTTTCAAAGTTTTTATGTGGAGCAGGGTATTGCATTTACAATTAGAAATAATAGCATTTCTTCAGAAACATTAAGAAATTGTTGTAGAACAAATACTGACACATATATGTGTTCACTGAGCCAATCTGACTCATGTTGCCAAGAGAGCTAAAATTTCTCTCTCCTATGCCACCATCAGGTTAGAATACTGTGATTCTTTGGAATGACCCTATATTTCATCCCCAAAATGCTGATTCTCAAAAGGAAAATATTTTCTTTATAGCGCCTCTGTGATTACTCACTCTCTATAAAAGAGCTTGCATGATTTTTGTTTGGTAAGACTCCAAGATTCTTTTCATATCTCTACCAGCTTTAGTTCAACATATTGAAATCACTTGTGTACATTTGGATTTCTTATTAGATTATGAGGCTTGATCCTTTATCTTGATAATCTCATAATCCACTATGAGAAAAAACATGAACATTGTCTGACCCCTAGGATGGCCAAACACCCCCTAAACCTGGCTGATGTGAGTGACTCCTGCTGCTTTACCAACTATAGCCTTAGCCTCTCTTGTCTTGCTTTCCTTTAGATAAGTTTTATTAAGATATAGAATCCCAGGTTACCGCAGCTGCCATCCCCAGCAGAGTCCTTCCCTAAGTCACCAAGCAAAAGCCAGCATCCTATCAGGATTGTCCACCTCTCTCTTACTGAGACACCACACATTCTCCTGTGGTGTACATTCTCCCTGCTGTAATGTGCTTAACCACGGGGGAGCTCCTGGTGGTTTCTGGCGGGGGGGCACTGGATGTCCTCTCTCCTCTCAGCCCATGTATACTTGTCAGCGCTCACCTTCTGCTGGAAGCTTCTTGTGTTTGGCCTTCTGCATTTAGATGGTTCCATTCATTTTAGTTGGCATGACATTTATGCTCAGTTGTTCTTATTGAGTTTGTATTTTGTAACACTAGTTAGCACTCTTGGGCCTTGGGTTTAACTCAGTTGGTAGGGTGCTGCTCTGCCCTCTCTGAGGACCCAGGTTTGCTCCCCAGCACCACAAAAATGGGAGAAGGACAGGGCAATCCACCTCTGAAGCAACCCCTCCACAAAAAAACCACCAGTCATTGAAAAGTCTATGAGGGTTCCTATGAGTCACACTTGACTCAGGGGCACCTAACAACAGCAGCAGCAGCTGGCATTGTGGGCTGGAGTTTAGCTCAGTTGGTAGAGTGCTTGCTCCATGTGCTCTGAAGCCCTGGGATTGATCCCCAGCACCATAAAAATGGAAGGACCTGGCAGCCCACTCCTGAAACAATCCAGAAACAATTAACTATTGAAAACCTTATGAATGGTAGAAAAGCACTAACAATAGTGCAAGGCATGGCACAGTGTCAGGGGGGTGTTTCTTTCTGTTGTACATAGGGTTGCTATGAGTCAGACCCGACTCACAGCACCTAACAATGACGAAGACAGCTAGCACTCTGCTCTTCACTACTCTCTGAAAGATTCTTCCAACTTTAGGCTATGAGATTCTCACAAATATGTCTATTTTCATAGATCTTTCATAGATCTTCTCATTATCCTTCCTGTTACACACCCACATACACACACTCTAACACACACACAGTCTATAGCATATACTTCCAGTCATACATCTAAGTAGAAATTTCTCTATGTACTTGGTAGGGAATGTGTCATTCATATCCCATTAGTAAATCCTTTCATTTAGAGTATCTTTCAGTATAGACTTTTATAACTAGAGTGTGTTCCATGTCCCTACTACGTTCAGCATATGTTAGGGTGCTCTCTCATGTATGTCTCTCTCTTTCTCTCTCTCTCTGTATCTATTTCTTATTTTTCATATTCCAAAGAAAAGTATCTATATATATAAAAGTAACTTCAGGCCATGCAGTTGGCAAAGGTTCCCTTCTCTTTAACTCAAAATAGTGACTAAAATTAAGCTTTCCAAACATCTGACTCTCTGATGTATCTATCCTGCATAATGATAGAGATCCTGCCCTGAAAGGAAAAAACCTACTAGCTTATTAAGGTTCCTGTCAAAGTTGAATATAATCCTGCTGGACAACTCTCTTCAGATGGTCTGATCTCTTCTCACACTCAGAGGTCTTAACAGTTAGCTCCCTATCTTCCTTCACAACCAGATACCTCTGAGGACTTCCCCATTTCTATCACTCAGACTTGAAGCTGCCCTTGCCCTGCCAGGACCAGGATGACTCCCTGAAGATCCAGGATGAATTCTGGATTCAGACAGATCTGGATTCTGTGCCAACTCCTTCTCATTCCAGTCTGGCTCCAGGAGTTCAGGCAAGAAATTTAACCTGTCTGAGCCTCCATTTCCTGGCTCAAAATAAATAAACAAATACATAAATAAAAAATGTTTTTGTTGTTAGGTGCCATCGAGTTGGTATCTGACTTATAGTGACCCTATGTATTCCAGACAAAACACAATTGCCATGCTTTTCTGCTATTCATAGGGTTTTCAATGGTTAATTGATTTTGGGGAGTAGGTTGCCAGGTCCTTCTCCCAAGCCTACAGCACCTGGTGTTTCCTGGAGGTCTCCTATCCAAGTACTAGCCAGGTCTGACCCTGCTTAGCTTCAGAGATATAACAGGATTGGACCCCACAGTGGTACTGATACAGGTATTAAATAAAAATAAAAGCATAATAATTTACCTTCTCAGGACTATAGTGAAGATTTAGTGAGATTATGTATCTAAGGTACACAGCAGATGCTCAACAAATGTTAGTTCTTCTTTCCCTTACAGTGCTTGATAACTAATAGAATTTGTCTCCCCCTGAGGAGATGCCCATTCTATATTCCTATTTACTTACACCAGGACAGATATTTAAAGCCACAGCAGATGGCAGAGTTCCTGTTCTTGTATCAACAATCAAACCCTAGTTCTATTGATCTGCCCACCTGTTTGCCTTCCTGATCCTGTTTCCATCCCCTTTCCTTGCTATACACCAAGCCTCAAACTAAGAATCAAGGCTTTGCTCAGGTCTTATTTTGGGATTCTTGTCCAGCTTGTCTCTGAACATGGATGCTCTGCACTTTCATCTTAATAACTGCTCTTTAGTGCCCTTTGTCTTACCTGGACTTCAGGCACTCTGGTTGCATATTAGAAGCCTATTGAGTCCATCATTCAATTTGGCCTGATACAGTAGATTCTGACCTTGGGCTTAAGAGATGGTACTTCATAGTGGTTAAAGCATAGACTGTGGTATCAGACTTCTTATGTGAATTCCAGCTTTAATACTTAATAACCATATAAACTTAATTGGGTTATTTATCTCCCCTAACTTTCTGTGTTCTCATCTTAGAGGGTCCTTCTGAGGTTTAAATAATATAGCGAATTTAAAGCATCCAATATAGGACCTGCTGTACTAGATGGGTGCTCAAAACACATCAGTTCTGCAGGATGCATGGTGACCACAGGCATCCTTTCTACATAATCTGATTGCTGTTAACCTATCTACCACCATGCATGGCTAATTCATCTTCTGGTCCAGCCTCTAGTGTGGTCTCTTCTGCCATTTCATTCTACAAATGCTTCTGTGAACACAGTGCTCCATCCTGGCGTACAACCTCCCCACACTTTCATACATTCTTCCTGTCAATACTCTAATGTGGGACCTGCTATCTTATGCCCTCTAAGTGATACCCATACCCATGCCTGCTGCTTTCCTCTAGCCATCTCCAACCCCATGGACTTGCATATAAATAGTTGTGTGTTCATCATATCACTTCCCTGTTCAAATGTCACAGCTCTACAACATTCAAAGAAAATGTCATCAATCCCATGACCACCTGCTGGGCAGGGCTTCAGAAAATGAAATTGCTTGACTGTAAATAAGGCACAGAAACTGGCTAAAAGTACACAGATTTAGATGAATGAATGATGGGCTCATTCAATAGTATTCTGGAAACCAAACTCCTTTTAACAAAGTCTAGACGAGAGAGTAATATTTCATCACTGGGCTTCACTTTGGTTGGGAGAAAGGTCCTGCTTCTGGAATATGCATGGGTTTGGGCACCAAAGTTGCCTCTATGTGCAAACTACATATCATTGTGTAGGAGAAAACACTTATCCCCAGGAACAGACATATTATTTTTAATTGACAGCATCATTTGTTTTGGTGAGCCACACCTCTCTGTGATCTTGACCGAACCTTCCATCATGGAATGGCCTTTTCTTCCCCATCAGGCCACCACCAAAACCACACACACACACACACACACACACACACACACACACACACACATGGGGTTGTGCAGAAGATCCAGTCTGAGCCTATCACAGTAGCACTTTCTGATGGACATAGAGACTGAATCAGTGACCACTAAGCAGGGCCACTCAGAACTCTTTAAAGAGACATATAAATGGGACCTAGAAGACATGGGATCTCTTTTTCTCATGGATGCCAACTCAAGAATGTAGGCTTGGAACCACTGACAACAGTCTTTCTCTACACATAGGAAAAGGATCTTGGAATAAAAGCTACCCAGAGAGAAGTGGAGCTTATAAACAAAGAGAGACAAAGAACTCTGGAAAAGTCATGTGAGTCTCTGGATCTGGGCACACCTGAAGCAAAGTCCACCTCTGAATTTTCCATTCACATCAGCCAACACATTCTTTTTTGCTTAATCTATTTAAATGTGGGGTTTTGTGCATATAATCAAATGAATCCTGATGAAATCCTTTCTACAGGAATGCAGGGTGGAGTGGTGGTAGGGGGACTTGACCACCCTTTCTACAATTAATGTTCCTGCAAGAGTGGCAAGGGTACTGCAAGAGGGAATGTATAGATCCACATCTTTACATTTTGCTACACTCCTACACTTCCAGGGTAATTTCACCTCTGGTGACAAAATTTCCAATGTGCAACTGCCTTCTAGAACACAAACCACTAATTAACAGTGCATTGGCCCAACCATCTTCACCTTTTTATAAATTGTAGATATTTCCTTTTCCCAATTGTACTCAAAGTTCTTGGAAGAGTCTTATCAAGGACTGTAATAGCCAAGTCACCAGAATTCCTGCTGGGGGAGGGGAAGAAAGTGAGGTGGTGAGGAAGCACAAAACAGGAGCAATCAGACTAAGTATCAATAATCAGAATGCAATGCATCTCAGGAGGTCTCAATCTCACAATTGTAGATTCTTGTCTTCCAGAATATAAACTCAATTCTCACTCAGAAATTCAACCTGCACTGAAATCTGATGCCAACCCTATCTCTCTCTCCCATTTCAATGGGGTTTGCAAGGCATGCTTTAGCTTCTCCTTAGTCTATAAATCCTGCAGAAAGGCAGTGGAGTATACCCATGCAAACATGCTTTGCAGCGCTAGTCTTGGTTTCCTCACCTTTCTGCTCTAATTACTTCTGATGGTTGTGAGGAGTATCAATTGCTATTATTTCTCAAAACTCATGGAAAACCATCAAGTACTGAGAGTTGCTATTTATTACTTTTTACGTATTGTCAACTTGGATAATCAATGACAGGCCAGACAGTCCAGGCCAGATCTCCTTCATTTCCTATTACCATAGCCATTACCTTTTCCCTATTTCCAGTACAACCGCCAACCTGTCTCCCTCCAATCCTAACCCCACAAACCACACCCTCTACGTACATTCTGATTTCTCCCTGTCTTTAATTCCATGAGAACTCATCATGCAACATTTTAAGGGAACATAAAGGTCACCAGTCCAAAGTATGTGTTTTGCAGATCAGGCACCAAGGACCAGAAAGGTCAAAGAACTTGTCCGGGGTCACACAATCAGTAGCTCAGTCAGGATGACAGCTCGCCATCCAGTTCCCTTTGTAGTCCGCCATACTGGTTCCCAGGCTGCACCAGTCCCTTGGAGTTCACAGACACCCCAGGGGCTGGGTGAGCAGTGCCATGTTGAACTGACCCTTCCCCACCAGGTCCCAAAGGGGTGCCCCTCAGCTGGCACGGCACCCCAGCAAGTGCTCATCAGTGTTCTCTGGTTGTTTTGCTACCTATCAGACCTAAGCGGATGAAACCTATTTCAAGTCCAGGAACAAGTGGATACGCTTGATAAAACCATAAACCATATATTCCTTCATTAAACAAAGGGTCCATTGTACTGCAAGTATTTTTTCTTACTCTACACAAGTTCTTTTTCCAAAGGTATCTTGCCTAACAAAGACTCCCCGTGCTGTCTCCTATTTAGGGAGAGTAACCACTATGTGAAATTTATTTTTAACCTCTCTCCTCATTTAAATTCTACATTCTGTTTGAAAAATAATATAAGGATTTATTACTTACTACAAGGACTTGTTTTTTTATCTTCTAACTTTGCTTAAGAGTTGAAAAGGTGACATTTACTTTTATATTTATTCTTATTTATTTTCATAAGCTAAATATGAATTTCTTTTCCTTTATGCTGAGTTCCCATGAAAATGAGTTTAACCAGTTCAGATGTCTCCTTCTATATGTCAGTAATTACCTTCTCTGTCCAATAAGCTGTTGTCAAAATTCTGAAACACTCAAGTCCAAATATAGCAATCTAACTCTTGGAGTCTCCAAAAATGTCACTAAAATTTCCTCTAAGTTAAAATGACAAGTGCAGCTATCCCTCTTCATACTGGTGGTTCCTGATCTTTCAGCTCTTTCTGATTATGGGTGACTTTTGGTACTCTGCATTTGCCTAACCTATCTTGGAAGCAACAGGTGAAGCATCTCTATGCCAAATGCCTGGAAATTATATAGAGACTTCCTCCACACCAACTCTTTCCTGAAGGCTTTCCCAGCCTAGATACAAAGATAATTATAACCAGGGCTAAAAATTGCAGCTAAATTATCTCATAATTATGAGCTATCTAGTAGGACTTTGTTAGAGAAAATTATTCTTAACACTTCAGTATACATTTTTAAGAATTAAAAAAAACCTCATAACATTAAATTGCTGAAGAATTCAACCAGTTTCCACTTAATGGAAGTGTTATTTTCTGTCTAAAAGAAATTGTAGTCCTCACTTGAGCTGTTTGAAAAGGATGAAACTACCATCAGATGTTTCAGTATGAGTAGACAGTAGTGGGAAAATAAAGTAAGGTTTTAAAAGTTTCAGGATTGAGCCTACTTTTCACAAAACAGTAATATGTTCTAGTATCAGTAGCCAAATAACAAACTGAAGGTCATTTTGTGTTTTCATCATGCAAGAAATGACAGACCATTAAAGGAACTAGCACTCACAGACATTGGTGATATTTATACATAAAACACTATAGAAAGTGTACCTCTGAACTTGGTTTGACTAAAAAATCAGAAGAGTTCAATACTCCTAGTGACAAATAAGAATATTTGTTGATCCCTGAAATGTTTTCTATGCTGTTGTCCACAACTACTTCTAAGGGTCTTCAGAAGAAAAGACAAAGCAAGCCCAGCTTATTTTGTCTTGAAATACACCAGACTAAGGTGTACGGGGACTGATTTCAGTTACTCAATTATGTATGTGGTGAAGCATCTGCCTTTCTCTCTAACATTACCAATGCCTAGTACTGAAGGATGAACTGTTTTTATTACTACACACGAGCGCACGCACACGCACACACACAGGCACACAGGCACACACACACACACACACACACACACACACACACTTCTTTAAATCAAAGCGCAATAAATAGAATGCTTGTATCTACACAATGTGAAGTGTCTGCCTGAACAATTAATTATTGCAAAAGAATGATCAATAAAGCAAATCTTGAAAGTCCTTTCTCTTAAGGACGGACTAGGTAGGGAGAAGAGTAGTGCTGGATTTTACAAATAATTGCTTCGCTTCTCCATTTTGCTTATGTAGTTAACTACCACACAGAGAGACTGCTTTAGGAACCCCTGCCCACACTTTGCTTTTCCGTATATTAACGCCATGGACATCTTTAAGGAGAATGCTGACTCTCTGGAACCGAGACAAAGGAGGGTGTAGCTTGGGGAAACCCAGCCAAGGCGCTCCAAGGCTCTCTAGGTCCTCGTCCGCTGCGGGGCATAGCTTCTCTTGCGCTCCAGGGACTAAGAAGTCCAAAGGGATGGCGGACTTGGTTTATTTTCCAAACTTCAGGAGACAGTGCTTACCCTCACTCCGGAGACTGAAGCGGAGGGGAGGGGAGAGAGCTAAGAAGCACCGATTACAGGGTTTGTCCACCTACCTCCCACGGCCAGCAGCGCCCTTTCCTTCCCCCTCACCTGTCCTGAGCGCGGCGCCTCTAGGGTCCGGGACCTCCCTGGGCTCCTGCTCCGGGAGCTGCCGGGAAGTCGGGCGCCTCGGTAGACCAGCCAAGGAGGCAGCGAGACCGGGGCGTCAGCAGGAGGCTCGGCAGCCTCGGGCAGCCGCGGTCTCCCTCCCCATCCCGGCCGAGCTCCGGCAGCCGGCGCGGCGCGGTCGCGGCGAGCGGATGAGTCAGGCGAGGGGGCGGGCGCCGCGGTGGGGGCACCCCTACTCCAGCGCCAGGGGGACGCGGGTGGCCGCGGGCTGGGGGACGTGCGACAGCCTGTGCCCGCCGAGGGCCGCGGTGCCGCCGGCCGCCAGCATCGGGCGCGCGGGGTCCGTGCGCTCCTGCCCCCCAGGACACCGGGCGCGGCAGGCGAGGCTGGAGCTAGGGCTTAGCAGCTCCGGCGTCCACGGCGCTGCCAAGAAAGACAAAAGGGACCCGGGATGGGGACGGAAAGTTTTCTGCTCGGCTTCCAACTGATTCCAGCCACAAACCTCAAGCCCTTAAACCCCAAAAGACAGATTGGGGGCGGGGGTGGGGAGTACGGCCGGCTTCCAGGAGCTTTTCGGCGAGATCGGGACCCCGGACGGTGCCCATCGCGCCGCTGCCCACGACCCGTGGGAATTCCCCTGGCCTTGCTTCTCCGTTCTCTTGGAGGATGCAGGCAGGATCCGCTTCTCCCCCGCCAGGACCCCCAATCCCACCCATGTGCACCCCGGCCGCAAAGTTGTACTTCTAGAGCCGGGATCACCCACAGAAAAAAAACCATCTTTGGGAACAAAGTACCGCTTTCAGGCGCTCTTCCCAGGGCTGCAGGCCAGCGGGCAGAAGCGGACACACCCACTCGTCGCTCCCTGCAGAGGGACCCGGGCTTCGGAGCCAGAGATTACCTTCCCCGCACGTCCCGTGGACCAGGCGGGGACTCCCAGTCGATTCCGGGTTTTCTTGGAGCAAGCGCCACAGGCCCCTCGCCTCCACGCCCCTCGGACGCTTTCTCATCAGATGCTGCCTGGGTGGGTCGGGGTCCCCCTGGCGGCTGCGCGGGTGCTGCTCCAACAGAACCAAACGTGGCCCGGAGTGGACATTGCTAACACCCGCATCTTCTACACTGCTCTGGAGCATCTAGGGGATTTAACTCTCTGTCTGACTCGGGAGGGAGCTCTGGGAGAGCGGGTTAGGAGGCACAGTTCCTGGACACCAGGAGCGGGGGTGGAGGCAGGCAGGAACTGAATCGAACTGGATTTCTGAAAGCTCCGTCTAATGCGCAACTCTCAGCGTCAAATCCAGCGTAAAGGTTCAAGTTGTTCCTCTTTGCTCCCAAATACCAAGTGAAAGGAGTATATGCCCTATTCATAGAGTAAAATAATACATTGTTGTGTGTCGTCGAGTCGTGCCCAACTCATAGCGACCCTCATAGGGTTTTCGATGGCTGATTGTTTCAGGATTGCCACGTCCTTCTCCCGTTTTTGCTGTGCTGGGAATCAAACCTGGGACCTCAGATACTGCAAAGCGGCGCTCTACTAACTGAGCCAAATCCCAGCCCCCAAATAATATATTGCTGTTGTTCTTAGGTGCCGGATAGCACTCCTCATAGGGTTTTCAACGGCTGATTGTTTCCTGACTGCCTCGGGAGTGGATTGCCACGTCCTTCTTCCTTTTTTTGTGTGGTACTGGGAATCAAACTCAGGACCTCAGAGACTGCAGAGCAGCATTCTACCAACTGAGCTAAATCCCAGCCAAAAAATAATACATTAGTTAGCTCAAATTCGGCAGAGACAGAGGTGATGACTATATGTAAAGGTGAACTCAAAAAATAAAATTTTGCCAGGCACGGTGGCGCACTACTGTAATCCTAGTGGCTGGGGAGGCAGAGGCAGGAGGATCGCAAGTTCGAAACCAGACGCAGTCTGCATAACTTGGTGAGACCCTGTCTCAAAAAGTAAAAAATGGGCTAGGGGTGCAGCTCAGTGGTTCAGCACTTGCAAAGCATGCAAGCGCGAGGCCCTGGGTTCAACCCCCAGTACCGGGGGAAAAAAAAAAGAGTTTCATGCATAACTCTGGATTCTCACATATGCTGTCTAATGCATTGGAGTGTTCAGAGTGCACTAGTCCCGTCAGCTAGGGCCCTATTAAACATATGAGTCCCATAATGTTATTAAGTGATGGACAATGTGGAAAATATAGTGTTCTGGTGTGGTGCATTTGTGTATTTCAATGTATGATCCACTAAACTCATTTTCATGAAGAGTATGTTTTGAAGGGGTAGAAAATGTAGAGGGGAGGATTCCATGCAAAAAATTCTGTTGTTGTTAAGTGCCATGGGGTCATCTGACTCACAGAAACCCTGTCTACAACATAAGGAAATACTCCCTGATTCTGTGCCAGGAACATGATCTTGTTTATGCTTAAGCCCACTGTTGCAGTCACTGTGTCAACCCATCTAGTTTAGGGTTTTCCTTCTTTTCATTGTCCTACCACTCTCCCAAACATGATGTCCTTCTCCAGGTATTGGTCCCTCCTGACTACCTGTCCAAATACTTAAGACACAGTCCAGCCATTCTTGCTTCCAAGGAGCACTCTGGTTGCACATCTAGGACAAACCTGTTGATTCTTTTGACCGTCCCTTATATGTTCATTATTTGTCTCCAATATCATAAATGGAAAGCATCAATTCTCCTGTCTCCCTTATTCAACATCCAGCTTTCATAACCATATGATGTGACAGATAATACCATGGCAGGAGTCAGGTGCACTTTCGTCCTGAATGTGACATCTTTACTTTTCAACACTTTATAGAGGTATTTTGCAACACCTTATCCCAAAGCAATGAGTCTTTTGATTTCTTCACTGTTGCTTCAATGTGTGTTGATGGTAGAACCAAGTAAAGCAAAATGTGTAACAGTCTCAATCTTTTCTCCATGTATCTGAAGCCATGTACTGACTCAGTTGTAAGGATTTTTGTTTTGTTGATGTTGAGTCAGAAGACATACTGAAGGCTATGTTCTTTGATCTTCATCAGCAAATGTTTCAAATCCTCTTCACTTTCAGCAAGTAGAGTTGTGTCATCCACATAATGCAGATCATTAATGACTCTTCCTCCAATCCTGATGCCACATTCTTCCTCATAAAGTCCAACCTCTAGGATTATATGCTCAGCATAGAGATTAAAGAGGTACAGTGAAAGAATACAGCCCTGATACACACGTTTCTTAACTTTAAACCAGGTGGTGTTTCCTTGTTCTGTTCAAATGACTGCCTTTTGGTCCATGTACAGATTCCTCATGAATACAATTAAGTGCTCTGGTATTCCTATTCAGCACAATATTGTCCATAATTTGTTATGATCCACACAGTCAAATGCCTTTGCGTAGTCAATAAAATGTTGTTGTTGTTGTTAGGTGCTGTCAAGTTGTTATCCGACTCATGGCGATCCTCATAGGGTTTTCAATGGCTGACTGTTTTGGGATTGCCTTGGGAGTGGATTGCCAGGTCCTTCTTCCATTTTTGCAGGGCTGGGAATTGAACTTGGGACCTCAGACTGCAGCGCAGCGCTCTACCAACTGAGCTAAATCCCAGCCCAATAAAATGTAGGTAGGCATCTTTCTGGTATTCTCTGCATCCAGCTAATATCCATCTGATATCAGTAATGATGTCCCTAGTTCTATGCCCTGTTCTGAATCTGGCTTAATTTTCTGTCAGTTGCCTGTCTATATACTATTGCAGTCACTTTTGAATGATCTTTATCAATATTTTGCTTGCTGGTGATATTAATGAAATCATTCAACAATTTCCACATTCATTTGGATCCCTTTTCTTGGGAATAGGCACAAATATGGATCTCTTCCAGTCAGTTGGCCAGATAACTGTTTCCTAAATCTCTAGTCCTAAACAAGTTAGCATCCTCAGTGCTGCATCTGTTTGTTGAAAAATCTGTATTGGTATACTGTCTATTCCTGGAGCTTTGTGCTTTGCCAGTTCCTTCAAGGCAGCTTCCACTTTGTCCTTCAGTACTATTGGTTACTGGTCATATGTAACCTATTGAAATGGTTAGTCATCCACCAATTCTTTTTGGTATAATTATCTGTGTATTCCTTCCATTTTCTTTTGATGTGTTAATATTTTCCCTGTAGAATTCTTCACTATTGACATTGGAGGCTTGAATTGTTTTCTTCAATTATATAAGCTTGAGTGTGTTCTCCCCTTTTGGTTTTCTATCTCTAGCTCTTTGCACATGTCATTATAATATTTGATTTTGTCTTCCCAAACTGCCTTTTGAAATCTTCTCTTTAGTTCTTTAACTTTGTCATGTCTTGTTTTTACTTTATCTGCTAGACATTCAAGGGCAAGTTTACTTTTGACAGGTAATTTGTTTTTTTCTTTTTTTCCTGTCTTTTCAGTAACCTTTTGCTTTCTTCATGAAGGATATCTTTGATGTCATACTACAACTTGTCTGGTCTTCAATCATTAGTGTCTAATGCAACAAATTGGTTCTTGAGATTGTCTGTCAACCCAGGTCTAATATACTCAAGGTTATACCTTGGCTCTCGTACTCTTATTTTAATTTTCTTCAGTTTCAGTTTGAACCTGCATATAAGCAGTTGATGGTCTGATCCACAATCAGCAACTAGTCTTATTCTGACTTTTGATATTGAGCTTTTCCCTCATCTTTTTTACAAACATAGTCAGTTTTGTTCCTGTATGTTCTATCTGGTGAATTCGATGTGCATAGTCACCATTTACATGGTGAAAAAATATATTTGCAAGGATAAGGTCATTAGTCTGACAAAATTCTGTCATGTGATTTCCAGCATCATTTCTGTCACCAAGCCTTATTTTCCATCTACTGAGCCTATTTTGTTTCCAACTTTTGCATTCCAATCACCAATAATTATCAATTCTGATACAGTCTATTTAAGATTACAGAAGCTGGTAAAAAACCTTCTCTATCTTCATCTGTAGCCTTAGTAGTAGGTGCATAAATTTGAGTAACAATCATATTAACTGGCCTTCCTTGTAGGAATATGGATACTATTCTATCATTGACATCATTGTACTTCAGGACAGATCTGAGATGTCTTTTTTGATGATGAATGCAACTCCATTTCTCTTTAATCTGTCATTCCCAGCAGAGTAGACCATATGATTATCTGATTCAAAATGGCCCATGCCAGTCCATTTTAGCTCTCTGAAGCCAAGAATGTCTGTTTATGTGCTCCATTTTCCTTTCGATGATTTCTAATTTTCCTGGAGGGCTGGGGTTAAGCTCAGTTCGTAGAGTGCTGCTCTGCACTTCTCTGAGGCCCTGGGTTCGAGTTCCAGCACTGCAAAAATGGAAGAAGGCTGTGGCAATCCACTCCTAAGGCAATTCTGAAACAGTCAGCCATTGAAAACCCTATGAGGATCACTGGGAATTGGATATAGGACTCACTGGGGGTACCTAACAACAACAACAATTTTCCTAGATTCATACTATATACAATCTACATTAAATTATTAATAGATGTTTACGTTGTTCCTTCTCATTTTGAGCTATGCCACATCAGCAAATGGAGATCCCTGGGACTTTACTCCATTCCTGTCATCAGGTTAACTCTACTTTGAGGAGGCAACTCTTCTCCAGTGATCTTTTGAGTGCCTTCCAACCTTGGGGTCTCATTTTCTGGTACCATATCTGACAGTGCTTCTCTGCTACTTATAGGGTTTTCAATGGATAATTGTTTTGGGAGTGGGCTGCCAGGTCCTGATCTCTAATCTTTCTTAGTCTGGAAGCTCGGCTGAAACCACGGGTGACCGTACTGGTGTCTGTAATACCAGTGGCATAACTTTCAGCTTCACAGCAATATGCAAGCCCCCACAGCACAACCAGCTGACAGACACATGGGAGATGCAGAAAGTACCACATTAAAAGAAAATATTGGGAGTCAGATAAGACAATGAAGAGAGTTTTAGAAATGGATTTACTGTGATAAAATCTTGTTTTGACTAAAATAATTTGGAGATTGAGTACTTTTAATAAAAATTTCATGTCCAGAAGAGTTTTTTGTTTATTTGTTTGTTACTTGAAAAAAAAAGGAAAGAAAACCTGAAGCAGTTAGGTTGGGGACTTGAGAAATGAGTAAGCAGCTATAGTTTTATTTTTGTGCCACCTGCATCTAGTACTCTTTAGCCCACAACCACCTGCCTAGTTCTCTTATACATTTTCTTATACATTTCTCAAGGACTCCCCTCCCACATCAAAGGAGCATGAGGCCACTGGGCTTTCCTCTTAGTTGCTATCTCTTCATTTTATAAAGATATACCCTGAAGCCACATTTCTATATCAAGCTCCTGAGAGTGGGCACCTTCTGGTAACCCTCACTAGCTTTCAGAGGAGTGAATACTAGGTGCTAAATGTCCAGAGAGATCATTTAACATGACATCCTATCTAAAACATGCACTGAAATATTTAAAGTGGTTATCTAGACACTCCAGGCATTGGGTATTGAGCATTCCTCAAAAGGAGATTGATGAAGATCATGAAAGAAGGAAAAAGCACATTATACGTCCATTGGGAATAATTCCTCATTTCTGAACTTAATTTCCAGTAATTAAATGAAAAAAAGGAAGATGGATTAAGTAAAATCACTAAAAGGAAATTATCTAAAGTTCTTTTAAAAGTAATTACTGTTAGTTTCAGAAAAGACTAAAATATCCTATAAACAGAGGATTATCTGCAATTCAGTAGTCCTAGCAACTCCTGAGATATTAGTTATAAATTCTTCTCTGGCACTGAGTGCTCAGGCCTAGCACAAATTATTTTATCTCTGTTAATGGCCAATATTTTTCCATCTGAGGAGAGCCTAGTGAATACAGTGTGTCAGTAATGGATTCTGAATTTAGCTCCATATCCACTTTTGAAATAATGGATGGGAATCAACTATTTCCTGCTCTCACTATAAAAGCTGCACTGTACTTCACACATAATGGGTTTTTTTTTTTGATGGTGTCCTTCTGAGATGTGCAAATTTCCACTAGAACAAGTCCAGTTTAAATAAGTACACAGTGGGGCTGGGGATATGGTTCAATGGAAGTGCACTTGCCATGCATGAGGCGATGTGATCAATCCTCAGACAAACAAAAGAAAAGAAAAAAGATAAAAGATAAAAAATGAAGAAAAAATGATCTTGAACATCATTTCTCATATTCCTTAAGAAGAAAAAGAAAACACCTAATTTTGTAAAATTGGTTGAAATATATATTTGTTTATTGCAGTACTGGGGTTTGAACGCAAGGCCTATGCAAATGCTTTCCGACTGAGCTGCACCCTTTGCCCCTCTTACTTTTTTATTTTTTGAGTTTCACCAAGATGCACAGGCTGCCTCTGGCCTGGAACTCACAATCCTCCTGCTCCAACTTCTTGAATTCCTCTGGGATTAGAGGTATGTGCCACACCATTCAGCTAATTGAAATAACATATATAAGATTCTTCTTACTTGTCATATAGATCCTCAGCACATTTAGTTGAACACACATACACATAGACAATTTGTTTTAATGTTATAGTCAAAAAAGAAGACTCTGGAATCAAGAATTAAGTTGAGAAAAATGCCAAACTATGGAGATCAACATTTAAGTGTAACCCTAAAAATGGCAATGAATTTTTAATGAATTGTGGAAATATACATTGCAATGGGAAAAAATGGTGTGTATTCTTAGGTAAATCAGGTAACAAGGCTAAGTGAAAGACTACTAGAAAATTTTGGGGGGAAATGATAACTGCTTTTACTATAAATGTAGACCATAGTATCCTCAGACCTGAGGAGTCCTCAACCACAAAAGAAATGTTATCAGTGGAAAACAAGTGGAGTTTGCTAGACATTTATCTGAATTTCAGCTGTGAAATAAATTGATAATCTGAACTTCTCCAAGTCACCTCTGCCGACAGCCAGTGTTGCTGATTCAAAGTAAGAGACAAAGAAGAACAAAGGCAAAAGAGAAAATTATCTTTCTGAAGAAACAAGTAGAAGGAATACAGGAGAAAAAACAAAAGGTAGTGGAAATACGTGTTAAATTAAAGTCATTTTTATTTGACTGAGTTGAAGAGTACTTTGTTGTACTTTAAAGTTTTTTCATTATATATCATTTACTAATAATTCAGTGGGTTTAGCAGCAGAATGATGTTACTAATTTCTTTTCTTTTCATCAAATGTGTGAGAGTGCTAATCTCTCTCACAAAGATGTTTTATAATGTTGAGGCTGATACTGCTACTTAAATATTTTATAAATTCTATATTAACTTCCTTATTAGGTAGTGAACCTGATTAGACTCCTTTTGCCTGGTAAGCACTGGCAAGATACCATTTTAAAACATTAGAAGGGTTACGCTCTCTCCTTCTAAAGCCCTAGTTCTTGCCTCTACACAGATTTGTACTTATATGATTGGAAAATTCATGGGTGATATCACATGGGTGATAGCAATCCAAGAAATACTTTTTAAAAAATACTCTGATAATGTGTTTTGCTGTGAGCAGCTACCCACAGAAACTAGAGACTTGACTAAAATGGTGGATAAGAGAGCAGTGGTAACCCACCTGTTCCACTGTCCATGGTACTGAACCAGTCTTTGTTCAATTGTGCCTGGCTACTCCGTGTGACCCCAGAATCCACTATGTTGACATCACCGGGGAGCTGTTAGAATAGCTGGATCTCAGGACCTGGCCCAATCTACTGAATCATATTCTGCAACTCAAGAATATCTGAGAAGCATTGCACTAGGACATATTGCCCCGTGGCTGACTTCTTGCTTTTATCAATTCATTTTGGTGCTCTCTGGAAGCCCAGCCCTCATGCTGCCATCTTAGCTAAATTTCATTTGGTGATGGCAGTATGTTCTTACACTGGGAGTATAGCCCTTGAATCAAACAACTAAATTAAAAACTCAACTCGCCAGGTGCGGTGGCGCACGCCTATAATCCCAGCAGCTCGGGAGGTGGAGGCAGGAGGATCGCAAGTTCGAGACCAGAGGCAGTCTTCGTAACATAGTGAGACCCAGTCTCAAAAAGTAAGAAAATGGGCTAAGGATGCAACTCAGTGGTCCAGCACTTGCAGAACATGCAAGTGCAAGTGCAAGGTCCTGGGTTCAACCCCCAGTACCACAAAAACAAACCAAAAAAAAAAAAAAAAACCTCAGAGTATTCTGAGCTTTAGTGTCCTCATCCATAGAAGGCCAACAATTATTATATAGTCTTATAGCACAGTTTTATGTATTTAATAATAACAATAAGTTAGTAGTTGTAAAGCTCTTAGCCTTGCATGGGGCAGATGTCCAAAAAATCTCTCAATCTCCCACCAAGGAAGGATGCCTTCACAGCATAACACTCTCAGGCAAGAAGAAAATTTACTGTAAAACTATTTAGTCTTCAATTTCTGCTCAATTAAATCAAACAGCCACTTTCAATTAGCAAATAAATCACAATTTTAAACCCCACCATATCTTCTTTTTGTTTGGAGTTTTTCTACTTATAATGATGAACTAGAGTAAAGAAAGATAAGATCTTTGTTAATAATTACATTATATCTATTTTATTAAATTAGAATAAGATGATTTGGCTGTTTGAATTCTGAAATGTTTACAAAATATCTGGTTGTCTTAATTCCGCAACCAACAGAAATGTGTACACATGTATAGTTGACTTTTGTAGGGCACTGCCTAGAGAGGCAGTTTGCCCTGGGGCCTATCTAGGCGCCCTTGGAGGACTGAGGCTTGTTCCCCAGGAAGTCACCTTTGCCCTACATCCTGGAACTCACAGTCATTGAGCTCCCCAAGATGGCTCTGGCATCTATTCCCTTGCCTCCGCCCCCTCGACACCGATTGGCTGTTTCCAAACCTCTGAACGGCTCCTGATTGGACCGTTCTGGAACCACCCCTGATTGGCTACTTCTACAAAACCAAATTTAAATATCCCCTCTGATTGGCTGAAACCTGTATGAGGTGACTGCCTCTGATTGGTCCCCAGCAAGCCCCAGAAGAGTATATAAGGGGGGTACACGGAGCAGTCTGGGTCCATTCCACTGACCGGGAAAGACAAGGAAGAAATAAAGAGCTATTGGAGCAGAGCACTCGGAGTCTTCATTGGGAAGAAAAGAAGCAAGGAGCTGCCCTGGGCAGAAGCCTCTGAGCCTGCCTTTTTCAAGGCTTCTCAGAGCAGCCGTGGGCAGAAGCCTCCTTTCCGGGTGGTGTGGCTCCTGGGTGCCCAGCTCCCCCTCATCAGAAGACAGGTCTTTGACTGCTAGTCCCTGCTCACGGCCGGAGTGAATCCAGCAGCAGGGCGATGCCCCACAGACTTTTGAACAGTAATCATTTATACTTATGTATCAATCCTAAATAAGCCATAATGTGGTAAAATAGAATACAGTTCAAGTTATGCTATTTAGGAGTTGCAGGAATATGTTGTCACACATTTACTTCAGAATAGGAGAAAATGATGGCATGTTAATATTTCAAAAGGAATTTCATACCTGAAAATATGTTCTATTCCAATAGCCATTTAGTGACTTTCGACACTAAGGATCATTGCTCATTATGCAACTGCTGATCCTGAAGCAACTGTTTCTATAAAGGAATGAGCTATAATGAACTTGAGCAGGTCAAATCTTTTAGGTACTATGTTCATCTTTGAAAGTTACTGGAGGATACTTTTATAATACTTTAGATATCATTTTTGAGCCCTCATTGTTTAGTTTATGAACACAGGATAAGTGCCTAGCTCAGGATCACATAACTACAGAGAAGTAAGTCCTTACTAGAACCCAGGTCTTCCTATCCAGTGTTCACTGCTTATTCAATACTTAGAAAATATGAATCATGTGGGATTGTTTTAAATTCCTCAGATGATA
>VMDO01010959.1:0-26493 GCA_007922755.1 Pedetes capensis
GCCACTCTCCCAAACATGATGTCCTTATTCAGGGATTGGTCCCTCCTGACTACATGTCAAAATATGTCAGATGCAGTCTAGCCGTCCTTGCTTCCAAGGAGCACTGTGGTTGCACTTCTTCTAGGACAGATCTGTTGGTTCTTTTAGCAGTCTGTGGAATACTCAGTATTCATCTCCAGCACCATAATTCAAAAGCATCAGTTCTCCTGTCTCCCTTATTCAATGTCCAGCTTTCACAACCATCTGATGCAACTGAAAATACCATGGCATGAGTCAGGCACACCTTCATCTTCAATGTGACATCTTTACTTTTCAACACTTTAAAGAGGTATTTTGCAACAGCTTTTCCCAGTGCAATGAGTCTGTTAATTTCTTGACTGCTGCTTCCATGGATGTTGATTATAGAACCAAATAAGGCAAAATCTTGGACAACCTCAATCTTTTCTCCATTTATCATGAAGCTGTGTACTGACTCAGTTGTAAGGGTTTTTGTTTTGTTGATGTTGAGGTGCAATCCATACTGAAGGCTGTATGTTTTGGCCTTCAGTAAATGTTTCAAATCCTCTTTCAGCAAGCAGAATTGGGTCATCTGCATAACGCAGGTTGTTAATGAGTCTTCCTCTAATCAAGATGGTGCGTTCTTCTTCATAAAGTCCAGTTTCTAGGATTATTTGCTCAGCATAGAGATTGAAGAGGTATGGTGAAAGATACAGCCCTGACACACACCTTTCTTGACTTTAAACCAGGCAGTGTTTCCTTGTTCTGTTCGAACAACAGCCTCCTGGTCCATGTACAGATTCCTCATGAGTACAATTTAAGTGTTCCCATTCTTCACAATTTATTGTGATCCACACAGTTAAAGGCCTTTGCATAGTCAGTAAAGCGTAGACAGACATCTTTCTGATGTTCTCTGCTTTTGGCTAATATCCATCTGACATAAGCAATGATGTCTCTCGTTCTATGCCCTCTTATGAATCCAGCTTGATTTTCCCACTGTTCCCTGTCAATATTACTACCGCAGTCACTTTTGAATGATCTTTAGTAAAACTTCACTTGTGTGTGATATTAATGATATCACTGGACAATTTCCATATTCAATTGGATCCCCTTTCTTGGGAACAGGCATAAATACGGATCTCTTCCAGTCAGTTGTCCAGGTAGCTGTTTTCTTTATCTCTTGGCATAAACAAGTTAGCACCTCTAATGCTACATCTGGTTTTTTGAAACATCTCAATTGGTATTTCATCCATTCATGGAGCCTTGTGTTCTGCCGATGCTTTCAAGGCAGTTTGCACTTCCTCTTTCAGTATCATTGGTTCCTAATCATATGCAGCCTCTTGAAATGCTTGATCATCCACCAATTCTTTTTGGTATAATGATTATGTATTCCTTCCATCTTCTTTTGGTGTTTCCTGCTTCGCTTAATAATTTCCCTGTAGAATCCTTCACTATTGCCACTCAAGGCTTGAATTTTTTCAATTCCTTAAGCTTGAGAAAAACAGCATGTTCTTTACTTCTGGTTTTCTATCTCTAGCTCTTTTGCACACATTATGTTTGATTTTGTCTTCTCCAGCTGCCCTTTGAAATCTTCTCTTTAGTTCTTTAACTTCATCATGTCTTCCTTTTACTTTAGCTGCTTGAAGTTCAAGGACAAGTTTCAGAGTCTCTTTTGACATGTAATTTGGTCTTTTCTTTTTTCCTGTCTTTTTAATAACCTTTTGTTTTCCTTATGAATGATGTCTTTCATATCCTGCCACAACTGGTCTGGTCTTCAATCATTAGTGTCTAACGCATCAAGGCTGTTCCTGAAGTGGTCTCTGAACTCAGGTGGGATACATTCAGTGTTGTACCTTGGCTCCCATATATTTATTCTGATTTTCTTCAGTTTCAGTTTGAACCTGCATATGAGCGCTTGATGGTCTGATCCACAGTCAGCACCTGGTCTTGTTCTGACTTTTGATATTGAGCTTTTCTATCGTCTCTTTCCACAAATGGAGTCACTCTGGTTCCTGTGGGTCCCATCTGGTGACTTCCACGTGTACAGTCGCCATTTATGTTGGTAAAAAAAATGTATTTGCAATGAAAAGATCATTGGTCTGACAAAATTCTGTCATGCAATCTCCAGCATCGTTTCTGTCACCAAGGCCGTATTTTCCAACTACTGAGCCTTATTTTTTGTTTCTAACTTTTGCATTCCAATAACCAGTAATTATCAGTAGATGCTGACTGATTGCATGTTTGATCGATTTCAGCTTGCAATAGCTGGTAAAAACCTTCCCTATCTTCATGTGTGGACTTAGTGGGTGACATGTAAATTTGAGTAACAGTCATATTAACTGGCTTTCCTTGTAGGTGTATGGCTACTATGCTATCACCGACAGCACTGTACTTCAGGACAGATCTTGAGATGTCTTTTTGGATGATGAATGGAAGTCCATTTTTCTTTTCTTTTTTTCTTGGTACTGAGGACAGAACCCAGGGTCTTGCACATATTTTGAAAGTGCTATGCCAGGCATGATGGTGCACACCTATAATCCCAGCGGCTCAGGAGGCAGAGGCGGGAGGATCGAAAGTTCAAGACCAGAGGCAGTCTGCAAAATTTAGCGAGACCCATCCCATTTTTTTTCTTTTTTACTTTTTGAGATAGCGTCTTGCTAAATTACACAGACTGCCTCTGGTCTCGAATTTGCGATCCTCCTGCCTCCGCCTCCCAAGCCGCTGGGATTACAGGCATGCACTCCCGCGCCCGGCAAATGCACCCGTCTTTAGTGGCCCAGTGGCTTGTCCAGCAGCCGAGGCCCCTCGGGGTGACACAGGCTCCCTCACCAACCCTGCTGTACCTCGGGAAAGAGCCGAAGGCTCATCCTGAGTGAAGGCTCCGGGGAGGGAGGTGTGCAGGCTGCACTGGCTCACACAGGCAACTGCTTCTGCCCGCACCTGCTGAGGACAAGGACAAGGGCAGGGGAGGATGGCATCCATGCCCTGGGCACAGGATTGCCCTCTGCCAGTTTTCTAAAGTACAGCCCGTCACAGACATTTCAGTGGCAGCGTCCAGTGACTAGAGCTCCACCAAGGTGTTCGGTTTGCCACTCTCAGAAGACTTTTGGTGATAGAGCCATGTCTGGGAAGGACAGAATGGTGGAAGGACGGCCTGGTGGTAACGAGGAGCCCGATACCCTTTGGGGCTGCGCCTTCCCAGGCCAGTTCAGGGACTGGGGGCTGCAGAGTAAAACAGACAACTGTAAATGAAAGCTGGGTAGGCGACCACACCCGGGGGGTGGGGCCACACGAAGCCTCTTGGTCTAGCCAAGGGGCATTTAGTGGCTCCCCCAGGGCAGGACCTCATGGGCGCCACTGTCCTCAGAGTGTGTCAAGGACGATTGCCCGAGGCTACTCTGCCCTGCAGAGCCTGGTCCTCCACAGCTGTAGCTCGCTGGAGACCTGGATTCTCTCTAGAGAAATCCTGTCTAAGTGAAGGCAGGTGCCCGCCTGCGTGGGCACATGAATGCCGAGCGCCAGCGGAGTCCTTGCGTCCGTTGGACTCGAGCTGCCCCGCAGCTCATCTTTCCTCTTTCCCTTCCAGAGCCGAACACGGTGAGCTACAGCCAGTCCAGCCTGATCCACCTGGTGGGCCCTTCGGACTGCACCCTGCACGGCTTTGTGCACGGAGGTAAGAAGAACGCGGCCGCGCTGGCTGCCGCCCGTCCCCTCCCCCCCCACCAATCCCCCCGGGAAGCCGTGCTGCCGGCTGACCCAGTTTGGGTGCTCGTGTCTAGTGAAGTATAAATTTAAACTTCCAAGGGCTTGCATAAGAAAGGACCGAAATGCTGTCCGTGCCTGCTTTTAAAATTGGAAATGAAAGTCAGATGGGCGACCGTCCCGGCGGAGGGGCACACGCAGCCCCGAGACCTCAGAGCCAGGAGTGGTTGGGGGCAGGGCCTCACAAGGGTGCCAGTGTCCCCCGAGAATACTGCTGTGACCCACTGACAGCGGGCAGCTGATTAAATATGCTTCTGCCCCGATGTCTGCATTTATTTTTCTGAGTAAATGCAGGCTGGGTGCATTTACTGTAAACACTGCAGACCCGGAAGGTCCTGGCCCAGGTTTCCCAGGGTTAGGGAACCTGCTGGTGCAGAGGAGGGCCGGGATCTGGGTCCATGGAGGGGCCTGTTGTATACTTCAGTAGTGTGCAGCTGGCATTTGAGATTTAAGGCACATGTAAGCAGCACACCTGGGAGAAGTACCCGGCAATCCACTCCCAAAAATCAATCCGCCATTGAAAACCTTATGAATGACTGGCAAGCACCGACAATAGCGTTTTGCCTGTTGTAAGTAGGGTTTCTATGAGTTGCATACCGACTCGAGGGCAACCTAACAACACCACCAAGTAGCACACCAGTCCTGTAAGTTGTTACTGTCACTCTGGGTGCAACTATACCTTTTTTTTTTTTTTTTAATACTAGGATGTTGAACCCAGGGCCTCTCTCCCACATCCTGGGCAAGTGCTCTCCCACTGAGCTGTACTGCCAGCCCCCGTTTTCCCTTTTATTTTGGGATGGAGTCTCACTAAGTTGCACGGAGTGCCTCTTGCCCTGAGCTCCTGCCTCAGCCTCTCGAGTGGCTGGGATTACAGGCCTGCACCACGGTACCCAGCAAACCTTTAAAAACAAGTTGGGTCAGGCATGATGTCACATGCCTGCGGTCCTGTAGTCCCAGCTCTTCAGGAGTCTGAAGTGGGAGTTTCACTTGATCCCGACGGTTCAAGACCAGCCTGGCCCCTGCAGGGAGACACTGGCTCAAAAACAGAAAGAAAGCGATTTGAAGGGAAACATCAGGGAAAAGTAGGGAGGTTGCACAGACAGTGGCAGAAGCTGCGAGGATGGCGTGCGGGTGACAGAGTGGGCACAGCTGTGCTGGGTGTGCCGAGCTGTTCATCATTCCTCCCGCCTAACGGGCAACTTTTGCATAACGCCGTTCCTTTCTGCTCTCGTTTCTTGATGCTTAGAACACCAAGCTCTCTTTTCTTCTCTGTTCAGAAAACTATTCATCCTTCAAGACTAAACCCGTGGCAGCCCTGTGCAGGTTCACACTGATGTTTGTGTCAGGGATTCCTTAGGAACAGAGACCGCCCTTACTTTGTGTGGGCTCCAGCTCCCTATTCAGAGTCAAGGAGGTGCTCGGCTTGGCAGATGCTAATGCCAGGCTTGAGAGGTGCAGGTTACTTTTGGGTTGAGAGAGAATGGGCCCTGGGCGGGCAGGAATCAGAGCAGGCTTCGATTGGAGAGGCGGTTTTGAAGTTTGTCTCCCTTTCGTGTGCTTTTTTCAGTTTCACCTTCGTTTTCCTCTTTCTGCTAAGTGCTGGGTGTTTTGCCCTCAAGCAGACCCACTTGGTCCCCCTGAGGGTAAGCTCTCTTCCCAACAGGTGCTACTTCCCAGGTGCACGAACATCGTGACGGGCTGGGGATCTTTCTTCCCGGAGAGCCGCCCTAGCCTCCTACGCTTCCCCACTTCTTCACCTCCCTGGCCTCAGGTTCCAGGGAGCAGCAGCTCCCCCTTGCAAGCACAGCCACCCCTAGGCCAGGCGCCTGCGCCAGTGAGGGGTGTCCTTGAGCTTTGCTCAGCTCTGCTCTCCCCGAAATCGGTGACACTCCGTGCCGCAGCATTTGCTTGTTTCATTTGCATGTTGGAAGGTTTTCACTGAGGATAACGATTCTGTCTCACGGCCCCCTTGGTGAAAAACACACGTCCTCAGCCCAGTGCTCTTGCTGCACGTGCCGGAAGGCATCAGCGAGATGCCAGCAGGAAGAATCTTGAGAAACCCATGCGTGCCGTGCTGGTTTACCAAGCCCAAGCTGCTTCCTTTGATCCAGGCACTGTGTTTTTGTGTGAAGTGTGTTTTGGGATTTTTTTTTTTTTTTTTTTTTTTTTTTTTGTTGTTGTTGTTGTTCTCCTGCAGTACTTGGGGTTGAACCCAGGGCCTCGGGGCCTCATATATGCTTTGCAAATGCTCTACCACTGTCCTGCACACTCAGCCCGTTTGTTATATTTTTTTTTTATCATGGCTCAGGATCTCACTAAGTTATGCGGACTGCCTCTGGCCTCCAACTTGTGATCTTCTTACCTCTGCCTCCTGAGTTGCTGGGATGGTAGGTGTGTGCCACTGTGCGAGGTACAAGGCCCCAGGCACTTTTTAAACACTTGTTTAGGAAGTGTTTGCTGTGGCTCTATAATACTTAATGCCTGTTTTCATAGGAGTTTTGTGTGCACAATTTATAAAATGTGCCTCACAGCTTTACCAAACCTAATCATCTTTTTAAATTTTATTTTTATTTATTTTATTTTTTGCGATACTTGGGGTTGAACCCAGGGTCTTGCGCTTGCATGCTTTGCAAGTGCTGGACCATTGAGCTGCACCCCCAGCCCTTTTTTTTTTTTTTTTTTAAACTTTTTTGAGACAGGGTCTCGATAAATTATGCAGATTGCCTCTGGTCTCGAACTTGCGATCCTCCCGTCTCCGCCTCCCAAGATGCGGGGATTATAGCTGTGTGCCACCGCGCCCGGCGCCCAAACCTAATCATTTTGTTTGTACCTGTCACTCACTAGGAGTAAATGAATGAATAGAAGAAGGACTGTGTTGAGAACACCTGGAAACTGCTTTTATTGTATTTTCCTGTAGGTTTCTGTCAACAGGAATATATTTAAAATCACCTGAGGGCTGGAGACGTAGGTCAGCGGTAGAGCATTTGCCTAAAATCACTTCAATCAGAGTCTTCACTAAACTGTAATTCTGTAGCTGCCAATCGCAGAAGAGACTGGGGGACCAGAGTGGATCTGAATGTAGCTTATTCCAGGGATCTGTGCTGGGGTGGTTTGCAAAGCTGCCCCTGGGTCCTGATTGCTGTGACTCTCACATGTCCCACTGGGGACCTTGGGCTTGGTAGTGACAGACTCATGGAAGATGTGTTGGGAAGTGGGGGTGCTCTCTGGTTGGGAACTCCAGGTAGAATCTGGGGGTCGTCCTGACATGAGTTCATTTCTCCTTCCCTGAGTGCGTGTGCAGAGCCTCCTCTCATCTATGGTTGGGCTGGAAATGGTTGGGAGCGGGCCAGGGGCGGCCAGGTTGTCTTCTGTGCCAGGAAGGAGGCCTCTGCATCTCTACCTCTGGGTTGGCCATCTGTGCAGAAGTTCACCTCAGCGCTGACTTCTCCTTTCTGGGGTAAATCCTTCCATGGCTCCCTTCCCCTCCTGGAAGCACTGGGTGTCAGCCAAGAAAAACCCTGTTTCCTCCCTGTCTTTCCTTGCACTGTCCCCTATCACTGATTGTATAACCTGTATGGGTGACTGGGAGGTGTCAGGGGGTGCAGAGCACAGGTAGGGGACATTCTGGGGGACCAGCAAGCAGCCCCATCACAGTGGATCCCAAGGGAGTCTTCCCTCCCAACTTGCTGAGGCTTTGGCCCATTTGTTGACGTCTTACTTTTCATTATTTTTAAATTACCAATTATTATGTAGGGCTGGGATTTAGCTCAGTTGGTAGAGCGCTGCTCTGCGGTCTCTGAGGTCCTGGGTTCAATTCCCAGCACCACAAAAATGGGAGAAGGACCTGGCAATCCACTCCCAAGGCAATCCCGAAATAACCAGCCATTGAAAACCCTGTAAGGGCCAGGTGCGGTGGCACATGCCTGTAATCCCAGCAGCTCTGGAGGCAGAGTCAGGAGGATCGCAAGTTTCAGATCACAGGCAGTTTGTGTTATTTACTTAGGGAGACCCTGTCTCAAAAAGTACAAAAATGGGCTAGGGGTGCAGCTCAGTGGTCCAGCACTTGCAGAGCATGCAAGCGTGAGGCCCTGGGTTCAACTCGCAGTACTGAAAAAAAAAAAAAAGAAAGAAAGAAAGAGAAAACCCTGTAAGGGTGTTATGAGTTGGACACAACTTGACCACACCTAACAACAATTATGTGGGAACCATGCAAAGTGGCTTTTGGCAAAACAGGCCTCCCTCTTGTTCCCCGTCCCTCTCATATCCACTTCTTGCCATGTCAGTTGCTGCCTTGGGTGGGTGACTCTGTGCCCCTAAATGGCAGCCTTTGACTGCAGATTCTGTTCATGGCTGCAGTCACCTTTTTGGATGAGGTGGTTGCCATGGTGCCCGTGGTCCCCTGGTTTCCCACTTGCTCTGAGCGTCCTGTGATTCTGTCCATGGCCCCGGCATCCCTGAGTGCTTTTCTGTACCACCGTGCAGCCTGGTCGCTGTTCAGCGCCAGCTTCCCCTGGGGAGTCCTCCTCTGTGTCCCTCCGTCGTCTGCCTCCCCCAAACTGCACAGCCCTGCCCTGCCTGCTCCAGGGTGCTCTCTGGGTGTCTTCGCCTCTCGCTGGGTTTGGATGCCCTGGTTCCGGGGTCCGTGGTCTTCCTGTGGTGGTTTTGGCATGTCACGCCCTCTGGGGACCCCTCTGAAAGTGAGCACTTGCCCAGTGATCCAGGCTGGGCTGCTGGACCGAAGGCAGCAGTGGCTTCCACGAGTGATGGTGAGGTTTTCCTCCGTGACAGCACAGCCCAGGGATGTGCACCCTGGAGTTTAGGGGACAGCCGGGAGTGGAGAGGCTCCCCTCCGACTGCCAGTTCATGTTTCCCTGCTTTACGCTGTGTCCTACCCCGGACCCTTGTCACCTTCCCGGTATCCTAGAGGAAGCAGCCCCGAGCCCTAAGTGCTGATGGAGAACCTGGAAGGAGCAGAAGCTTGTTTCTGCAGTCAGGATAGAGGTCTCCTCTACCTACACTAGCCTGTGGCATCCGATCCCGTCAGATCGTGGAAGCTAAGCAGGGTTGGGCCTGGTTAGTCCTTGGATGGGAGACAGCCTGGGAACACCAGGTGCTGTAGGCTTGGGAGAAGGACCCGGCAACCCACTCCCAAAAATCAATCCGCCTTGAGAACCCTATGAACAGCAGAGAAACACGACAATAGTGTTTTGTTAGTTACACATAGGGTGCCTATGAGTCTGACACCGACACGACGGCACCTAACAACAACAGTCTACCCTGTGAAGGACTCTAGAACCGGGGCGGCCTGGTGGGGTTGGGGCCCAGGCTGCTTCTCACCAGTGTCCTGCGGTCCTGCTGCGTGGCACACATCACTACATCCTTAGGGAAAACTCGCGTGGAGGCGCGTTCCCTGTCCTGGGGCCTGGGGGTGATTGTGCTGAGCTTTGTGTACCTGGAAGCACGTCCTGGTGGAATGTGGCCTTTTGGGGGTGTCCTTTTCCCCACAAAGCCTGTGAGGCATGGCTCCATATCTTGGAGCTTCCTTGGCTTCTGTCAGGAAGTCCAGGGGCTGGGTGCCGTCTGGCCGCACCTCTGCTGGCTCCTGACCTGGTCTTCACTCCTCATTCTAGCCTCTGGCCCCTCAGCCCCTCTCTGATCTTCAGCCAGCTGTTTATGATTTCATGTGTCCCCCCCTCCGCCCCCCATGACTCTGCATGATGTGCGGTCACATTGGAGAACTGCCGTTGGGCTCACAGGGCCCTGCCAATAGTCAGTAGGGTTGAGCAGGCCAGAGAACTTGCATTTTCTCATTTTCTCCAAGTTCCACCTGCTCCTGCCGTGGTGGCTGGTCCGGAGTGCCCCTTGAGGGAGGGCCTGGGGCACCCGTGTGAGTCTCGGAGTTTCTGCATCTCTGGCCGCACCCCAGGTGGCCTCCACGGCTATGCTCACCTCTTCATCACAGCCAGCCTCCTGAGACGCCCCGGCCCCCTCAGCCTTCCTCCTGTGCCGCTGTCCTCCTGAGGGCAGCTGTCCAACCTCTCCTCAGACTGGTTCACGGCCCTCTGTGCCAACGAGCTTCAGGCTGGGTGTCAGCCTTTCTCTGGGTGCTGTAGATCGAGGCCCATCCCCACACAAGCCAGGCTCACCTGGAGACCCCCGGCCCACCCCAGACACGTGGCCCAGATGCGGGGGTGCAAGCTGTGCGTAAGCAACTCAGGCAGTTCTAGGACAGAATCGCCACAGTGGATGTCCACCCCGGAGTACAGGGGACAGCTGGGAGTGGGGAGGCTCCCCTCCAATTGCCAGCATGTGTTTCTCTGCTTTACGCTGTGTCCTACCCCGGACCTTGTCACCTTCCCGGTATCCTAGAGGAAGCAGCCCAGAGCCCGAAGTGCTGGCGGAGAACCTGGAAGGAGCAGAAGCTTGTTTCTGTAGTAAGAGTAGGAGTCTCCTCTACCTACACTAGCCTGTGGCATCGATCCCGTCAGATCTCGGAAGCTAAGCAGGGTCGGGCCCGGTTAATACTTGGATGGGAAACCGCCTGGGAACACCAGGTGCTGCAGGCTTGGGAGAAGGACCCGGCAACCCACTCCCAAAAATCAATCCGCCTTGAACCCTATGAGTAGCAGAGAAGCACTGATAATAGTGTTTTGTCAGTTGTGCATACAGTCCCTATGAGTCGGACACTGACTTGATGGTACCTAACAATAACAATCTACACCGTGAAGGACCCTAGAACTGGGACAGGAAGGGAGTGGAAAAGGTGGTAGTCAGGCATGAGTTGGGAACAGCGGCAGCTCTGTCCCCGATGGTCACCCGCTCCCAGGACCAGCCTGGTCAGGACCCAGGCCTGACCACTGCATGCCTTTGGGGGTTTTAGTCATGTCTCTGTTTTAGCGTAGGTGTGGACCTAGGTGGCCCAGAATGGTCTTTCTGAATGATGCTGTGGTTCGTGTCCTGGGTCTTCAGATCACAAGAGGAACTGAAGAGACAGGTTGTTCTCTGCTTTATTTATTTATTTAGTACTGGGGGTTGAACCCAGGGCCTCAAGCCTGCATGCTTTGCAAGTGCTGGACCACTGAGCTGCGCCCCAGCCCATTTTTTTTGCTTTTTGAGATAGGGTCTCGCTAAGTTACGCAGACTGCCTCTGGTCTCCAACTTGTGATCCTCCTGCCTCCACCTCCTGAGCCACTGGGATTACAGGCATGCACCACCGTGCTTGGCATTCTCTGTTTTAAAGAAGAACCACAGCACCCGGCACCATGGCACCTGGGATCCCATCAACTTGGGATACTGAGACAGAAGGATCACAAGTTCAAGGCCAGAGGCAGCCTATGCAACTTAGTGAAATCCTGTTTCAAAATATAATATAAATAAAGGGGGCTGCAGGTGCAGCTCAGTGGTAGAGCCCTTACCTAGCGTGTGCAAGGCCCTGAGTTCAACCCCTCGGTTACTGTTAAAAAAGGAAAAGAAAGAAAGAAAGAAAAGGAAAAGGAAAAGAAGAAATTCACCATGATTGATCACATCCATTTCTGAGTAAAGGGAGGTTTACTCAGCTCGTGGTACTGGGAGGCCAGCAGGGCCTCTGGAGTGAACTAGGGACAGGGCGCTCATTCTCAGGAGCGTCTCAGCTCTCAGAACAGATTGGCCATGTGCGGTAGCACATGCCTGTGATTCCAGCCCATGGGAGGCCGAGGCAGGAGGGTCATGATTTACATAGCGAGAGCTCTTCTCAAAAGAGAGTGTAGATTCCTGGGCCCCTCTCCTGGAGGGTGTGATGCCACAGGGCAGGGCTGGGACCTGGGGACCTGCATTTTTCAGTAATAGTTAAGAGACTTTATTTTAATAGCTGAAAGCTAGCGTACAAGGCAGTTGATTGCTCATCACGCGTAGAAAGCAGTAAGAGGCTCCATGGCACCAAATGACCAGTTCTGGGGTTTCCCTCAGGCAGATTTAACAGTTCCGGCTGCTTCAGAGCGTATCAAAATATAAAAGAAAGAGGTGGTCTTTCTCGATGACAGACAGACCTTGCAGGCTGATGGAGAAAGCCGCTTACCACAGGGAGACCTGGGTGACCCGGGCTGAGGGCATGGAGTGGACCCATCCTCTGAGCTCGCACGGCTCCTGCTGGTCAGACCTGGGCCTCCCGCCTGTGCATTCAAGCGTGCCTGGGACATGGGCTGCCGCTGTGCTGCACACTGACCAAGGACAAGGCAGGGCCCTGCGTCCGTATGGTGACCCCCAACCCCCAGGGGACCATGTGGACATGAGTACAGCAGGGCATTGTGGGTGCAGGTGATCCGGAGATAGCCCAGTCAGGAGGGCTCCTGTGACCGTGCAACGCATGGCAGTTTGTTCACCACCATCTTGCATTAGAAGGGAATAGCCGATTCAATGGACAGGCATCCGGGCCATCGCGGCAAAGCCCACGCTAGGTGCAGTCTCCCTTCCTGTGAGGAAGTGCTCTCAGTGTCTTGTATTTTTAGCTGTTTTTTTGTTTGTTTGTTTTGTTTTTTGCGGTACTGGGGGTTGAACCCAGGGCCTCGTACCTGCATGCTCTGCAAGTGCTGGACCACTGAGCTGCACCCTGAGCTCATTTTTTTACTTCTTTTGAGACAGGGTCTCGGTAAGTTACAGACTGCCTCTGGTCTTGAACTTGTGATCCTCCTGCCTTCGCCTCCCGAGCTGCTGGGATTACAGGCATGCGCCACTGCGCCTGGCCTTTTTAGCTGTTTTTTAAAAATGCACTGAGTTCAGGGTAAAATCCAGCCACCAAATGGATCCCAACGCTAGTTTACAGTCCAGTAGATCCAGAACCAGGTGTCCATGCGCCCAGATCCCTTCTCAGTACTGCCAGTGAGTTGATTCTCTTCTTGCCATAAAAAAGCTGAGTAATATCACATAGGAAGATGAGAAATTACCACAGTGGAGACACCATTCACATGAAATGAAAACCGGGCTGCAGGCTGCGTCGGCACACAGCGTGGCGAGGCGCGTATCAGAGGAAAGCAAGGGTGGAGGGGAGGAGGGGAGGGGTGGGGGTTCAGTTCACTTCTGGTTCCAAAGCTTATTGGACACCAGTCCGGTCCTTCATGGAGCCCATCCCCAGGCGGCCTGAAGGTGCCAGCTCCTGGGGCATAGAGAGTGCAGCCCCAGCGTGTCTGTGATTTTGGCCGCGTTCATGGTGTGGGGAGACCAGCAACCTCCTGAGCGCCTCCCGGGGCTCATTCACACGCGCTTGGTCATCACGTCCACCACGGAGATCAAGGCCTGGGCATTCTGGGAGGACTGGTGCCACAGCGGCTGGGTCTTGTCTCGGCTGCCCATGTCCCACATGGTGAGACTGATGTTGTTGCACCCAGCGATCACCACGTAGACCTGTGGCGGGCGTGGCGGTCAAGATGTCACCAGCTTCAGTTTGTACAGTTGTCTCCCTGTTGCGTCCAGGCCCACCAAGAAGCTGCGCGCTGCTTTTTTGCCACAGAGGTCCTCTAGGAGGTTCACAGAGAAACTCCCCATGCTCGGGGACAGGTGGAAGGGACTCTGGCCAGAGGCCTCAGTCCGCAGTGGCCGCTCGGGGCCAGGCGTTGGCCTCCCTCCCACCAGGGCCTGCGTTTCTAACAAGGTGTGTCTGGCTAGTCCTGGTGATTCGGGGTCAAGGAAATCCACAGTTAGAGTGGACATCTGTGTCCATACATCCGGGGATGCTCGGAAGCCTCGGGCACTACCCCGCCGCCATGCTGGAGTCCCTCTGTGGTTTCACGCACCACGCTCCATCCTCCCAGGCAGGTGGACATCAGGTGGCTCGAGGGAGACTGGGCATCTGCACGTCAGGGTGCCATCCACGTGGTCCTACCGCACGTGAAGGGCTCCGCCCTGGGGATCTCCTGCCCTGGGTGCAGCTGCCCCTAGGCCTGTCCTCGGCCCTCTTTGCCCCTCCTCCAGCCCTTCACCCCGGGATCAGCATGCCACTGCTGCCACCTCCAGCAGCATCTGACTCAGCTTAGTGTCTCCACGGCTCTGGCAGCCCATGGGCACCCTCATCTGGAGACTGCCCCCTGGCCCAGGCTCACCCTGCCCCTTCCCACCCGCCATTCTCCTCCTCGCTCGTGAAGCTGTCGTGGCAGGAGTGCCACAGAGCTAATGCCCTCTCTGGGCCTCGTTTCCTTCTGTCAGGAAGCGCGGGGTGGGGGAACTCAGCGAGAAGATGCAGGGAGAGCAGCCAGTGTGCAGGAAGTGAGAGTGAAGGTTAGTTTATATTTACTTGTTTTTGCTACAGGGCCCTCTGTGGCCCAGGCTGCCACTGAACTCCTGGGCTCAAGTGACCCTCCAGCCTCAGCCTCCAGAGTGTCTGGGGCTTCAAGTGCTACCACCATGCCCGGCTCTATTTTTATAATTTTTCTTTTTTGCGTGTGTTTATTAGTTTTATTGTCTCTGAGGTCCAGAGTTCGATTCCCAGCACCGCAAAAATGGGAGAAGGGCCTGGCAATCCACTCCCAAGGCAATCCCGAAACAGTCAGCCATTGCAAACCCTATGAGGGTCGCTATGAGTCGGATACCGACTCGATGGCATCTAACCTAACCTAATTGTCACAGATACAGAAAAAAGAACGTTCTACTCCATGGAAGTGGGCTGGGATTTAGCTCAGTTGGTAGATCGCTGCGCTGCAGTCTCTGAGGACCCAAGTTCAATTCTCAACACCACAAAAATAGGAGAAGGGCCTGGCAATCCACTCCCAAGGCAATCCCCAAACAGTCAGCCATTGAAAACCCTACGAGGGTTGCTATGAGTCGGATGGACGGCACCTAACAACAACAACGACTCCATGGAAAATCAGGCTTTTTTATCATCCTCATTGGAGCCTTTATGAAATACAGCCATGTAGACTTGACCACAAAGAGCATTTTAATTACAAATTCCTCGAGGTGGGCCCTGTTAAGCCCGAGCATCCATCACACGGGCATACGCATCTAGAAACCAAGAAGCCCTGCTGCAGACAACCATGGGTCCCAGAGAAGTCAAATCTGGACTTCCCATGTTCCAGAAAACAATGAAAAGGAGGGTGCTTCCTCTCGAAATCTGGGGAGACGGCTAAAGATGTTCTCAGAGGACAAGTGGGTGGCTTTGAGCCTGCGCTACTTAAAAAGAAAAATTAAAAATACCTAAGTGTTGGAGCTGGGAAGAGAATAACAAAATCCACCCACAGAGAGGAGGAGGGCGGACGCAAGCCAGACGGCTGCCTTCGCACCTCTGCCTTGCCCCTGGCCCCGCTCTGGCCCCCCAGATCCACATCCTCATGACGCAGAACCACCCCACTGCCTGGCCTGTGCTGGGGCCTCGCCTCCCCCCTGCCGTCCTTCGTAGAGCAGGGTCCTCTCTAAGGTCAGCCGCCCTTCCGTCAGATACCCAGGCCAGTCGACTGGACCCCGCCCCGGCGCAGTGTGCGGAGTGGGTGTGACGTTATCCCCGAACCTTGTACCTGGGGTGACTCTGCCTCCACCTCCCCCACCCACGTCAGGGACCTGGTCTGTTTCAGTCATGCTGACGCCCCCGACCCTGGGTCACAGAGTGGGCGCCCAGGTGGGACGAGCGTGCTCACCACCAGCCCTGGGAGGACGTGGCCCTGGGGACACAGTGGCCAGGCCACGGCTGGTTCTGGCCCGGCCTGTGTTGAGTTTATGGCATCTGTCTGCAGAGGCCCCCAGCTCCGGGGGTCCAGGCGAGCAGGCCGCATGTTCCCAGCACGGTTTGCTGACCCACTGGGCTCCCCCGCTTGCCGTGCATGTGCTTGTCAGGAAGCCCATTGTCCACCAGGGTCACTGGGCTCCCCTTGGGACGCTGTCCTTGGTCGACCCCATCCAGGCAGACGTGGCTCCCCGGGGACAGCAGCAGGAGGCCAGTCTTTCTACCCCTGCCCTGCGGGTACCTGCACCCGCTCTCACTCATTGCCTGCCTGCGCTCTGGGGCCACTCAAGCGCCTCTCATGCCTGCCCCAGACGCCCCTGGCCGACCTACAGCCCCAGCCAGAGGCCAGGTGCAACGCTCGCGGCTCATCGTCTCCCGCCTCTGAACCTCCCTGGCCGTCCCTTCATCTGCTGCTGCCCCTTTGGTCCTCTTCCCGACCATGGGACTCCCCAGGCCCCTTATACCCTGTGCTCCCTACCTTGGCCGTCCCTTCACCTGCTGCTGCCCCTTTGGTCCTCTTCCTGACCACGGGACACCCCAGGCCCCTTATACCCCATGCTCCCTACCTTCCCTGGTTCCCCATTCCACCTGAGGCCAGTGGTTCTTATCCTAGGGACTCCAGCCCCAGCTTTGCCCCAGGACTCTGGTGGACTCAGAGTCCCTCCCATGTGATGTCAGACAGGGAGACACCAAGCCCACCGCACCCCCAGCCTCTCCACTGCACTGATGATCTCCCCTCAGTGGTGTCGAGCCAGGGTTCCTGCAGGTGCCCCCGTTCGCCTCCGTCTCGGCGCTCGGCCCGGCCGTGTGGCCTCACCTTCCTGACAAGGCAGAACCTGAGCTCTCGCCTCCCACACTGGCACCTCCTGTCCAAACCAAGGCTGCCAAGTGCCCCGGCCTCTCTCTGTTCCCCTCGCTCCTCAGTGGACCGAGCAGCCCTCCCAGCACAGCAGCTGCACCGTCCTCTCGCACAGAAGGAGCCGAGCTCCGCTCAGGACCCCTGCAGACAGAAGCCACTGGTCCCCTGTTGGGGCCCCTCCTGCTCTCGTGAAACCTCCCTGCACCGTGGGACCACCCTCTGCCCTTCTGGGGTTCAGCCTCCTCGCTGTGCCTGAGGCATGGGCCCCTGCCTGTGCTCACCCTGCCCCACTGCTGTCCCCTGACAGTGGCCTGGCCACTATTTGTTCTTCAGATCTGGGAGGAGGAGGAAGGAGATCGAGATCCCCTGAGCATTCTGTCTGCAGTGTGCCGACCTTCCCCAGCGCCCCCGGCCCTGTCACCACTAACTCTCCTCCACAACCCCACAGAATGGACGCCCCACAGGTGGGGGCTTCTGTCTCATGCTCTGCCATGTCCCACTGAGAGCCACTAAGTGACTGAACTGCAAAGAGTGGGGAAGGACTATGGCCCACAATGCGCCCCCGAGGGCTGGCCCCACCGGGGAGTGCGCCTGGCCGGGCTGGCGACCCCACCACCACCCTGGAGGCGCGGTGGAGCGCGCAGCACAGACCCCACCCCTCCTGCATCAGGAGATGGGCCTCCCGAGCCAGCCGTCCAGCACGCATCCAGTAGCCAGGGGGCCCACATTGCCCAGGTACTGAGGCCGGGGCTGCACAGCTTAGCTGGAGCCTGAAGGAAGGGGCAGAGGGCAGGAGCCACTTTGCAAGGAGGGCAGCAGAGGCACCAGTGAAGAGAAGCCTAGTGGCCCTGGTGGGGACAGCAGGGCGGGGCACAGGAGAGGCTCCCTGCAGTGTTCCTGCAGGGTGCTTCCTGGGACAGTTGCACAAATAAGTTTTCAACAGTAGGGGTTTATTTCCCTGGAAAACACAGAAGGCAGGGCAGATGTTCTTTCCAGTTGTGTGCTGCCTTTTTTTTTTTTGCGGTACTGGGAGTTGAACCCAGGGCCTCACGCTTCCATGCTCTGCAAGTGCTGGACCACTGAGCTGCACCCTCAGCCCATTTTTTTACTTTTTGAGACAGGGTCTCACTAGGTTATGCAGACTGCCCCTGGTCTTGAATTTTCGATCCTCCTGCCTCCACCTCCCAAGCTGCTGGGATTACAGGCGTGCACCACTGTGCCTAGTTCTGTTCAAGAGTAATTTAATGATTAAGTAAATTATGGTAAATCTGTATGATAGATTTTTTTTTTTCCAGTACTGGGGGTTGAACCCAGGGCCTCATGCCTGCATGCCCTGCAAGTGCTGGACCACTGAGCTGCACCCCCAGCCCGTTATTTTACTTTTTGAGACAGGGTCTTGTGAAATTACGCAGACTGCCTCTGGTCTCGAACTTGCGATCCTCCTGCTTCTACCTCCCCAGCTGCTGGGATTCGAGGCGTGCGCCATCGTGCCCGGCATTGTACACCGCTTTTGACCTGCATTCCCCAGCATGGGACAGTGCGGGGGCCCTTGGCAGGGACAGAAGGGAAAAAGGAGCTTTCTGTGGGGCCCAGAGGTCGGCCAGCAAACATTGGCCTGCATGGCTCTCATGCGGCCGGAGCTGTGTTGGGTGAGGGGTGCTCCCCCGGGCTCTTGCTTTCAGAGAGTCTTGGTTTTGGAAATGTTGCCCACTGCCACAGAAGCTCCAAAGAGCAGCTTCCTGTCCACACAGAGGCTCGGGGGCCGGGGTGAACCTGCCAGAACCAGCGCTCCTCCAACCTCCTTGGCTACGTGTCACTAGGCCACCCTGGTCAAAAGGCCCTTCTGGCACCATCCCAGGACCTCAGTGTCTTTTACCGGAGGCCACCTCGGTCAGCCAGTTGGGGCCCTGCCGGTCAGCGTGTCAGCTTTCTTCAGCCACGTCGCACAGACCCGTTTCCAGAAAGACAGCATTTGCGTGAGGGCCCTGGCAAGCCCTGCAGCACAAGCTTGCTTTTGGTGCCATGGGAACCAGACCTTGCTCCCTCCTTGGCTGTGTCCCTTAGGGTGACCATGGCGGATGTCCTCTTAACAGCATTTGTTCTGTCCTATGTCCCTAGCACGTTATTCTGAAACCGTAAGCTCACCTCACCCCAGGACAGGCTCCTTGGGGGGAACACTGGCACCCTGCTGAAATGGTTCCCGGATTTGAACACACGTCTTGGCTCTCGTGGCCTGGAGGCTGATGCTCAGGGGTGGCTGCTGCCGCCTCCCCTGGGCCTCCAAAGCAGCAGGGGTGATCCACTCCCCCCGACCCCAGCTCTGTGTCTCTGCCGCAGTGTTGGTACTCGAACAGCAGTTGGCAGATTTACTTGCCACCTCGCCAGGCCCCTGACGCAGAATGCTTAGCGGGCAGGGATAAGATGAGGCCAGGCAGCTCTCTGCCCCACCCACCTGGGCCTGCAGTGCTCCGAGGCACATGGGAACCAAAGTCCAGCTCCACCTGGGACTTCTCCAGAGTTCTCACTTCCAACATTTTGTTCCTATCTTTAGAAACTCTCCATCTTTACTACACTGTGCCTTAATTGCCAAAAATAACCCTTATTAGTGACCTTACTTAGGAATCCTGTGCCAGGAATTCCTTGGTCCCAGTTCACAGCGATGCGGGGTGATAGGACCCGGAGGAGCCATGGCTGTCTGGAGCTCTCGATCACCTGGGCCTCAAAATAACCCTGTGTCATTCCCAAAAGGGGGTGTGTGTAAAATAAGACGAAGTTACTATCATTTGCTTAATATAGGAGGCTGGCACCCACACGCCATCAGCTGGGATTAAATATAGAAACGAGGGCATCTCAGATCTCCAACCACAGAGCAGGCGGTGGCTCCCGGCCCCGAGCCGCTCACTGCTGTTGTGGGTTTGTAGGCAGGCCTGGCCCAGCAAGCCAGCAGGTCCTCGGGAAAAGAAAATGAAGCCTCTATTTTTAATCCAGTCAGCATGTTGTTGATACTTTAAAAAAAAAAAAAAAGCCTGTAAGCAGTTAAATGTTAGATTCAAAAATATCTTCGGTACCCAATGTTTATCTACATGTTGGTGGCCAAGCAAATCTGATTTTTTTTTTTCCTTCCCATGATTCCTGAACGAATGCAATCCCCAAAGACAGCAAATCCTACAATTTTGTTGTCATCTTTTAAATTACAAATGTTGGGAAATAAGGACCGCCTACAGTGGAATGTAATTTGCAAAGTTATTTTCTTGATGTTGTCACCCACTGTGCCTAACTGGGAAGAAAGTGACAGGCCTCTGTGGGCACCTGCAGGAGGGATTTCAGAGAAAACTTGGCACTTGATAGTCTTATTAACAGGGAAGAAAACGAAGACAGGGTGGTGACTTCCAGTGTAGAAGAGACTAGTGGCATCTCTGGGAAGACAGAGTGCCCAGCTGGGCAGCTCTAGCAGGAGAGGTGGTGGCTTCTTCTTGTTATGACAAAATTCAGCAACCTTAATTTTCGCAGTTGACACATTGATTGTAATGTGTGTGCAGTTATAGATTGGGCGTATTTTGTGATAATGATCTTTACAAGCCTGTCATGATGGGATGAAAGAATGTGAATTTTTAATTATCTCACATCTGCACAGGCCACTGGACTTCATTTTCTCTTAGCAGCAAGCACCAAACAGGTCTCAATTATTGAGACCCACACAGCACATGTCCGGGGTTGTTCCTTCCCAGGGAGGAGGAAAGAGAGCTTGTACTCAGCACTGGGTTATAAACTCTGCTGTTTTGAGATCAGTTCCTGGGACGGTTTGTCTTAATCTTCACTTTGACTTGGTTGAGAAGTGTCTAGGAGATGAATAGAGCGCACCTCTGGTCGTGTGCATGAGGATATTTTCTCCTTTGAGTTGTTCTCTCAGATATTTTGGTCATAGCAAAGGTAACTAACATGGAAATTGGTACCAGAGAAGTGGGGTTGTTGCTGTGACTAAATCTGACTATGTACTTCTTAAGCCTTTGGAACTGGTTTGCAGGAGGAGTTTGGAAAAAATTGGAGAAGCCAGCTAGAGAAATCCTAGAATTCTGTAAGCAGAACTTAATGGGCAATTCTCGTGTGATTTCAGAAGATCAGGATGCCAGTAGGAATGTGGGCAGTGATGGCCACGAATTTCACATTGGACAGGGAGGTCTATTGGGAATTAGAGTAGAGGCTATTTGTGTTACATTTTTGTATAGAATTTGTCTACATTTTGTCCATGCCCTGAGACTTTGAGCGAGGCTGAATTTGAAAGTAATGGACTAATTTTGCAGAGGAAATTTCAAGACAGCACAACACTCAGGTTGCAGCATGGACATTGCTGGCTGCTTTTAGCCAGATTTGAGGTGAGAATCAGGAGCAAAAAGCAGAGCAGAAAGATTGGAAAAACTGAAGTTTGGCCAGACAAAGAGTGCATTTAAAAGTTGTGGGCAATGTTAGCACAGTGGTGAGGAGGGTGTGGTTGTTAAAAAGATCAGTGCCATTATGAAGAAGCACTTTGCACTGAGACAATTGTTGTTGTTGTTAGGTGCCATCGAGTCGGTATCCGACTCATAGCGACCCTCATGGGGTTTTCAATGGCTGACTGTTTCAGGATTGTCTTGGGAGTGGATTGCCAGGCCCTTCTCCCACTTTTGCGGTGCTGGGAATTGAACTCAGGACCTCAGAGACTGCAGCGCAGTGCTCTACCCACTGAGCTAAATCCCAGCCCCAACTGTGACAATAAGTAAGACACATTGCCAACTTTGATTGGATTGCGAAAAACCTAAAAAGCTAGTAAAGCACACCTCTGGGTATGTACACGAGGGAGTTTCCACAGAAGATTAGATCACAAAGGCTCTGACCTGACGAATAGATTAATCCTTTGATGCATTAATGGAATGATGGTATTATCGGGAGGTGATGAAAGGTAGGCAGTGGGGCCTAATTGGAGGAAGTAAATCACTGGAGGGGGGTGTCTTTGGGGGTTCTGTCTTACCCTGACCCCTTTCTGGAGGCCCTTTTCTTTGCTTCCTGGTTGCCATGATGCAAACTGCTCTACTGTGCTACCCTTTCCCCAATATGACACACTGACACCTGAAACTGTGACCCGGAATAATGCATCCTCCCTTATGTTTTTCCCCCCCTCTTTATTACTTATTTGTTTGTTGTGTGTGTGTGGTACTTGGGGGTTGAACCCAGGGCCTTGCACATGCTTTGCAAAGCTCCACTACTGGGTTGCCCCTCCAGAACTTTTTATTTTTTTGAGACAGGGTCTCGATTCGCTAAGTTGTGCAACTTGCCTCTGGCCTCGAACCTGCCATCCTCTACTTCCGTGTCCTTAGGATGACAGACGTGGGTTCCCGTGTGTGTGTGTGTGTGTGTGTGTGTGTGTGTTTGAAGTACTGGGGCTTGAACCCAGGGCCGCATGCATACTTTGTATGTGCGCTACCACTGAGCTATACTCCCAGACCCTTTCTAAAATTTTTTATCATAAGGCAGGATCTCACTAAGTTGTGCAGGCTACCTCTGGCCTCAAATCTGCAATCCTCCTGCCTCCAACTCTCAAGTCTGTGGGATCACAGGTGTGTGACACCACACCCGACTCCGTTAAGTTTCTTTTTCTTTTCTTTTTCTTTTTTTTTTTTTTTTTTTTGGCGGTACTGGGGATTGAACCCAGGGCCTCGCGCTTGCATCCTTTGCAAGTGCTGGACCACTGAGCTGCACCCCCAGCCCGTTTTTTTACTTTTTCGAGACAGGGTCTTGCTAAATTATGCAAACTGCCTCTGGTCTCGAACTTGCGATCCTCCTGCCTCCGCCTCCCGAGTTGTTGAGATTATAGGTATGCACCGCACCTGGCACTCCCTTAGGTTTCTTACATCAGGCTTTTTATCACAGTGCCGGGAGGAATTCCGTCCTTCTGAGGAGCGGTCAGAGTTCAGTTCATGTGAGGACCCCAGGGGACCATCGCTGTCATCCAGTCTACTGTGGCCGACGTGGAAATGCAGGCTCATGCAGGCAGGAGGCTCAGGGAGCATTTCCAGTGAGATCTTTGTCCTCGGGCTGGGGTCTGCATCGGCTCCAGTCTCACTGCTTTCACACCAGCAGGATGTCGGACAGTCTGATTTTTTTCCCTAGGAAGCTTGTCTCCATAGTGGGCTGTCGAGCCTATCAGCAGCCACTTCTCCACATTCTTCCCACCTTGCTTTCCCAGGAGATGCCGATTAGCTGGGGTGGACACATTCATCCTGGTGGGAGCCTGGGGGAGCCCAGGGCCCACATGTCACCCTGACTGTGGCATGTGAGGTACACCCAGTGCTCTGAGGACCTCTGCATCTGGCAGCATTGTGACACTTCACCATTCTGGTCTCTCCTCTTATTAGTCCCCATTCCTGGTAGCTGGAATCAAGCCCCAGATGTGGGGTATAATCCAGTGACAGCTATGCACAGTGCGGTGATGCCCAGCCCCTGAGCTGGGCACGAGAGTTCGAGGACCTTGACCACCAGCGTTGCCCTTTTCAGCCTTTGGCGTGACATTGTTCTTTTGTGTCTGGTTTGCAGCTGGTGTCAGTTCTCCGTGCTTGCTGTGTGTTGGGAGGGGGCTGTCTCTAAATGTCACTGCCCAGCACACAGCAGGACGCTTGTGAATACGGATTTGATCTGAAACGTCACGAGGCTCCCCTAGCTTCGGTGGACTGGGTGGGCATGCCCGGCCTGGCCCTCTCATGTATAATTGTGAAGCAAACAGTCCTCGATTTGGAGCCCCATGCCTGGCTCCTGGAGCAGGGTGTCTGAGTTAATTAGGGCCCGTTGGTCAGTGTTTGTGTATTTGTTGTTGTTTTATCCAGCAGCCATCTCCTGAGCACCACATGCCGGGGTATCTTGGGCCAGGGACACTGAGGCACAGTCCCGGGTAGCCACATTACACCCGCTGCGGTGTGTTATAGAGGTGTTACGTGGAGTCCACTTTGGGGGCCCTGAGCCAGTCTTGGCTGTCCCACGCCTTGGGTCCCACCATGTTTTGGTGGCAGCGGATCCTCTATGGAATCTGTACCAGCAAATGGAAGGAGCTGATGGCAACTTCTTCCATTTTATTCTTCCATCCTTAACAAGTTCTGCTTTACAAGACACACAAGCAGGTGCTAATCGTAGGGACTAAGTCCAAGCATTAATTCTAACACAAACTCTTCTTTCCCTCCTCATTATCCATCCCAACTGAACCTGAGTTGATCCCACTGAGTGGCCGGCAGAGTGTTCTGGGACATGATCCCCCCCTCCCAAACACACAATAATTTTCCTGCCCCTTTGCTCCTTGCCATGACCTTGAACTCTCTTTGCCACAGTCCTGTCTGAGTTAAGAAGCCCATTTAAATCTCAGTACTGCAGACGCGGGTGGGGAGGCAGCCCAGCTTGGCTTCCAGTGCCCCCTGGGCAGGGCCTGGACCCACTTGCCCCAGCCATGTGCCTGGACACATAGCTTCCTGTGCCACTGTGTTCTGATCTGAAATGGAGACGATAGAGCTGCCTCTCCCAGTGAGGCTCATGTGGTTGTAGGTGTTGAGAGGCGCCTACAGGCACTGGGCCCACAGGGTACATCTGTGGACAGAGCCCACAAAGGTCTGGGCCTTCTGGGAGTCATTGACCCCTGTCAGTGCTTCAGCAGTGTAGCCATCCTTGAATTCCAGGTGACACCCAGTGTTCTTATGGCTTCCATGTGTGTTGGCTCGTGTGTCACTGTGGCAAAATGCCTGACAGAAACAACTTGGGAGAGGAAAGATTTATTTTGGCTCATGGATCAGAGGGTCTCAGTCCATAGAGGCAGGGAGGGCAGTGGGACAGTGCCAGGGATTGCAACAGGCGGGATCGGAGGGTGCTTACGGAGCTGGGAGCCTGGGTGAAAATGCCCAGCCCCAGTGACCTGCCTCCACCTGCGGGGGACCTGGTGTTCACACACGAGCTGGGGCACCAGTGTGTGTTCAAACTTGGACACCACGTGGGTGCACCTTGCTCGCCTGCCTGTGCCGCCGGCTTCGGTGTCTCGTCCTCTCCTCATTTTTCTCCTGTCACGTCTGGCTCGTCCGCTCTGAGGTCCCCTGGTCGGGGCTGGGTTGGCCACCCCGAAAGTACCTTGCCGTGACCTTGTGAGACGCTCTGGTCACGTGCCTTTCCTAGCAGCCTGTCTCCCTTTGTTCTGTGCTCAGCCCGTGTATGTAACCACCTGTGCTCAGCATTCAGGACCAGTCTTCTCTCTCTTTTTTTTTCCTGGTACTGGGGGTTGAACCCAGGGCCTCGTCCTTGCATGCTCTGCAAGTGCTGGACCACTGAGCTGCACCCCTAGCCCAGTTTTGTACTTTTTTAGACAGGGTCTCACTAAGTGACGCAGACTGCCTCTGGTCTCGAACTTGCGATCCTCCTGCCTCCGCCTCCTGAGGCGCTGGGATTACAGGCGTGTGCCACCACGCCCAGCTTGGGGCAGGCCTTCTCTTAACGCACGCTGTGGGCAGTTCACAGCAAATGCAGCATTTTGACGGGAGTCGGAGGCCGGGAAGCTCCTGTGGGCCACCGAGGCCATTGTTCTCCATGCTCGGGGTGTTGGAGGGCCCATGGCCTTGCACCCACACAGGCCAGCTGCGGTCAGCTCAGTTTTCTTGAAGGGAATTGGCCTGACGAGCTCAGCGTACAGGTGCGCTCTCCCGCCTTCACCACATTCCTTAAGCGTGTGCAGGTGCCCGTGCATGCACGTATGCACACACGGGGCACACGCACCCTGGGGACACAGCCAAGTCGGGAGGCACCGCACCTGGTCCAAGGTGGCTGCTGTCCTTTGGATCCCCTGTGCCCTGGCAGGCGGAGTGCCTACCCCCCAGCGTGTTTCCTGGCTCCCCCCACCGAGACACCCCATTTCTCTTTTCTGTTCATTCCCCAAACTTCAGACTTTCCCCCAAAACTCCAAAGCCAACGGGTGCTCAGCTCAGCAGGCGTCCATTGCCGTTGTCCGTGACGGCAGCTGCCGTTGCTGCCGGCTTCTCTGGATATTTAGGAACCAGTGTGTATCTACGGTGATTCCGCACATGGCTTTCTATACTTTCTGATAGTTGTTGGGTTGATGAATATCACTTTAATGCTTTACTATGTCAAAAATGGGTGGAATGTGTACAATTCCATGCAGTTGAACTTAATAAAAGGTGTGGATTAAACTTTTTTAAGTGAAATAAGTATGTGTTTAAGTGCCATCTAGTGAGGCCCGACTCATAGCAACCCTGTGTACAACAGAATGAAGCACTACTTGACACTGTGCCATGCCCAGCACTATTGTTGTTGCTTCTCTGCTATTCATGGTTGATTGTTTTGGGAGCTGGCTTCTGGGTCCTTCTCCCAAGCCTACAGCACCTGATATTCCCAGATAGTCTCCCATTCAAGGACTAACCAGGCCCAACCCTGCTAAGCTTCTGCGATCTGATGAGATCAGACACCCGGAGTGGTACAGCTTGCAGCCGCTTGTTGTACTGGGGGTAAGAATTGGGGGTGAGGGACCAGTGTGTGGAGACTTGCCCTGTCAAATGCAGGGGGTGCAGCGAAGGCAGCGTCTGCAGCCTGGGCCTCAGAGGCTGCTTTTCTGTATGTATCAGCCTTCCTGAGATACGATTCACAGAACACACAGCTCGCCCACTTAACATGTACAAGTCATTGTTTTTTTAGTATGTTCAGAGCAGCGTAGTCCCTACGTGTCGAGTATCCTCTGTCTGAACTGCTCGGGATCAGAAGTGTTTCAGGTTCCAATTGTTTTCAGATTTGGAAATATTTGCATATGCGTAATAAGATATTGTGGAGATGGGACACAAGTTTCAGAAGAATTTATCTATGTTTTGTATACACCAAGTCAGAAAGGAGTCTAATGCAATTTTTGTCAAACATTTTTCAATGACATACAATCATACGTGTTTATAAGGCGCAGTGCGATAACTTGATTATTGTTGTTAGGTGTTGTTGAGTCAGGTCCCACTCACAGCGGCTCTGTACAATGGAATGAAGCGCTTCCCGACTTGGTGCCAGGCAAGTGCCAATCATTTTTATGTTGAATTAAGCCCACTATTGCAGACACTTTGTCAATCCATCTAGTTGAGGGTCTTCCTTTTTTTGGTTGACCTGCCATGCTCCCAAGCCTGCAGCCACAGCCCTGTGG
>VMDO01010959.1:26593-69212 GCA_007922755.1 Pedetes capensis
GAAGCTAAGCAGGGTCGGGCCTGGTTAGTACCTGGATGGGAGACTGCCTGGGAACACCAGAAGCTGTAGGCTTGGGAGAAGGACCTGGCAACCCCCTCCCAAAAATCAATCTGCCATTGAAAACCCTATGAACAGCAGAGAAGCACTGACAATAGTGTTTCCCCTGTTGTACAGAGGGTCGCTATGAGTCGGATACCGAGTCGACGGCACCTAACAACAACAACAACAACAAGCCATGCTCCCAAACATAATGTCCTTCTCCAGAGATTGGTCCCTCCTGACAACATGTCCAAAATATGAAAGCCATCCTTGCTTCCAAGGAACACTCTGGTTGCACTTCTAGGACAGATCTGTTGGTTCTTTCTGTAGTCCGTGGTATATTAAGTATTCGTCTCTAGCACTATAATTCAAAAGCATTAATTCTTCTCCTGTCTCCCTTATTCAGTGTCCAGCTTTCACAACCGTCTAATGTGACTAAAAATACCATGGCTGAGTGAGGCGCACCTTCGTCTTCAATGTGACACATTTACTTTGCAACACTTTAAAGAGGTCTTTTGCAACAGCATTTCCCAATGCAATGCATCTTTTGATTTCTTGACTGCAGCTTCCACAGGTATTGATTGTAGAACCAAGTAAAGCAAAATCTTTCATCTTTTCTCCACTTATCATGAAGCTGCATACTGACCCAGTTGTAAGGATTTTACAATCTATAATGAAGGCTCTGTTCTTTGATCTTCATCAGTAAATGTTTCAGATCCTCTTCACTTTCGGCAAGCAGAGTTGTGTCATCTGCATGATACAGGTTGTTAATGAGTCGTCCTCCAATCCTGATGCCGCGTTCTTCTTTATAAAGTCCAGCTTCTAGGATTATTTCCTCAGCATAGAGATAGCAGAGGTACAGTGAAAGGATGCAGCCCTGACAGATACCTTTCTTTACTTAAACCTGTGTTTCCTTGTTGTGTTTGAACGACTGCCTCCTGGCCTATGTACAGATTCCTCTTGAGTACAATTAAGTGCTCTGGTATTCCCATTTTTCACAATATCATCCATAACTTGTTATGATCCACACAGTCAAATGCGTTTGCATAGTCAATAAAACACAGCCGTCATTCTGATATTCTCTGCTTTCAGCTACTATCCATCTGAGGTCAGTAGTGATGTTCCTGGTTCCACGCCCTCTTCTGGATCTGGCTTAATTTTCCGGCAGTCTTTGTCAATACACTGCTGCAGTCGCGTTTGAATGATCTTTAGCAAATATGCACACAATTGCAATGATTGGACTAATTTGCATTTCCATCTCTTTAAACATCTTTGTGTTAGGAACTTTAAAACTCTTCTCTCTAGTTTTGTATAAAACACATAACGTCAGAGCTCCTCTATGGACGCCCTCCTGTGCCATAGAATACCGGAACACACTTCTCCCACGGTACCATTCTGGTGCACAATACCCAGCCTCCCTCTGTCCCCTGCCCCATACCCTTCCTCGCCTCCAGTGACCACTCTGCTAATTCTCTGCTTCTATGAAACCAACTCTTAGCTTCCACATGTAAGCGAGAACATGTGATACTTGTCTCTCCATACCTGGCTCATTTCACTTAATATGTCTTCCATTTCTATCCACCTTGCTGCGGATGACAGCGTTGCTTGTTTTTTGTGGCTGACTAATATTCCATCGTTACGTGCCACATCTTCTGTCTGTATTGTCTGCTGGTGGACGTAGTTGACTCTGCATTTTGGCCTTTGTGAATAATGCTGCAATTAACACGGGAGTGTGGGGGTGTGTGCATTACACTGATTTCATTTCTTTTGGATATACAAGGTGGGAACAAAAAATATGGTGAATGTTTAATTTTTGTTTTAAATTGTGCCGTGTACCATGGCGCACACCTCTAATCCCAGTGACTTGGGAGGCAAAGATGGAAGAATGGTGAGCTCGAGGCCCAAGGCAGCCTGAGCAACTTAGCAAGACCTTGTATCAAAATAAAAAATAAAAAAGGGGCTGGGAGTGGCATCTTGGTGGTGGAGTGCTCCGGATTCTATCCCCCAGTACCATGAAAAAGAAATTTATTGTGCCAGGTGTGGTGGTGCACGCGCCTGTCATCCCAGCGGTTTGGGAGGCAGAGGCAGGAGGATCGCAAGTTCGAGACCAGAGGCAGTCTGCATAACTTAGCGAGACCCTGTCTCAAAAAGTAAAAAAATAGGCTGGGGGTGCAGCTCAGTGGTCCAGCACTTGCAGAGCATGCAGGTTTGAGGCTCTGGGTTCAGCCCCCAGTACCACACACACACACACAAAGAAATTTATTGTAAAAGATACCTTGCCATTAATCTCCCTCGACATCCTCCCCCTGACTTCCAACACGCTTTTCCCGTTGTTCTTGCCACTTTCCAAAACCGTTTCGGAAGTCCTCTTCTGTGAGTGGCTTTGGTTTCATCCTCCATAGAGACAACGCTCTGTGTCCCGTGTCACTTCTGGTACAGCAATTTCTGTCAAAAACACTGTAGTGTGTCCTCACCCCTCGTATGCACTGGGTCTGGCCCTGTGTGACGACTGGCTCTTCCCCAAAGTCAAAGTGACCGTGAAAAGTGAGGGTTTTGAATCAAGTCAGGACACAAGGCAGCCACAACAGTGCAACCACAGACCGTCACGGAAGAGGGCTCCCAGAGCTGCTTTGGAAGGGGGCCAGACCAAGGGGACGAGAGGGATCAATGGCGGTGCATCAGCGCGTCTTTCACTGGGATATATATCTTTAAATGTAAACGTCACTGTGTTTTTGGGCCACGGCTCATGTCCTCAGTAGTTGGGTTGTTGGGTGTCATGGTGACTCCCTTTTCAATTTGTCGAGGAGCCTCTGTCCTGTTTTCCCTGTGGGTGCAGCCATTTCCATTCCACCACACAATGTTTTTAATAATTTTGTGTGCAAATCAGGGTTTCGTGGTGTGAAATTTTCTTCTTGTGGCATCATCTTGGGGTTCACAGAGTTTTGGATTTTGGAGTAGTTCAGATTCCAGGTTTTGGATTCAGAAACCTGCTCAACCTGCCCAGTTGATTCTGGAACATTTCATCATCCCAAAAGAGAAGCCCTGTGCCCATTAACGGTCCCTTCCTCTTCCCCAAGTCCCTGTCTCCAGTCCCTGTCCCCTGCTGATCTCCCCTCTGCCCTGGGCAGTTCATATGGCTGACTGCGTATTGCACGTGCCCGGCTCCTTTCCCTTCGCAGCATGTTTTCAGGCTCACCGGTGTTAGCGCGGGTCATTCCAGCTGGTGGGCGGGCCACGTACTTTTATCCATCCCTTCGTTGTTGATGGGCATTTGAGTGTTTCTGTTCTTTGGGGAGTTTGACTGCTGTGGGGTCCATGTGCAACCTTCGGGGCAACACGTGTTTCTATCATCCTGGGGCACCCCTGTCTTGGGTGCAGAGTTGCTGGGTCATGCGGTTCCTTCTGAGAAACTCCAGGCTCTTTCCAGCAGCTGCACCCTTCTCGATTCCCGCCAGGCATGTGGGGGTTCTGAGCACCCCCCGTACCCCACATCGTGGCCAGCCTGTTGTCTGACCACTTGTGTACAGCCCTCGGAGCGGTATTGTCACGAAGCCTTCCTGGTGGGATGAGATGTCTGTGGAGGACATCTGGGAAAAGGGCTGTCCTTCTGAGGGTGGCCTGGGGTGTCAGCAGGGGCCATTGTCAGAGGCTCCTGAGGAGGCCGTGTTTAAAATGGGAGCCACGGGGGGGCCCCTGCTCAGCGTCCTTGTGCCCGCGCCAGGCCGCCGCCCTGGCTGTGTGGTGCGGGGCGTTTCCTCCAGGTGCAGCAGACCTTCCTCCAGTTCTCACCTGCCACCGCCCCTTTCTCCCACAGGCGTCACCATGAAGCTCATGGACGAGGTGGCCGGGATCGTGGCTGCACGCCACTGCAAGACCAACATCGTCACAGCTTCCGTGGACGCCATTAATTTTCACGACAAGATTCGAAAAGGTAACGGGACCTTCTGACGAAGATAGAGGGAGGGAGCAGCTGCCTGGGTCCCGGTGCCAGCTTGCTTTGTGCTCACACCTGGCGCCTGTCCATGCAACCACGAGACGCGAGAAGGCGAAGTTTCATGCTTTGTTCTTGGGGGTGCGGCCATGAACCTAGTGTTTACTGATTTGGTTTTTTTCACTCTGGAAAAATCTGAAATTGAGATGTGGTGGAGCCCCTCCTCCTCCTAGAGACCAACATGAACTCATCCTCTTGAAACGAGCAGAGCCCTGTAAAGATCCCACATACGCATTGGTGGCCACATCCACTGCCACCGAGCCTTGTGTCAGGCACGTTCCCTTTTGACGGAGGACTGAGTAATCCGTGACCTGGTGATGGCAGTCAGTTCAGAGATGTCCAGGGCACCTCCCCAGCCAGCCCTGCTCAGGTCACCAGGGCAGCCTTGCTGTCTGAGGGGTTTTCCCATAATGGAAATCCAGGCCCACCGACGTGGCCCTCACGTCCTGTGGCCTGGGTTCTGCAGGGACTCTGGCTGGTCCTGGGGGCTGGGCCTCAGCAGCTTGTGGAGCAAGTGCACCGTAGCGTCTCGGGTGACTGCTTGTGTGGGAAGTGAAGCGAAAGTCCCCTCCCCGCGCACGGCGACTGCCAGTCACATCCTGTCTCCTGTGATGAGGCTGTGGCTCTGACAGCAGCCCTGCTTCGCGACCTGCGGGTGGAGGGTCAGAGCCCAGACCCTGCACCAGGTCCTGGAGATGCTGCGCCTTTGGGGCAGCTCGTTGGAGAAGCTGTGGGGCGAGGTGACAAGGTAGAAGTTCAGGGTGACCCTCCTCACTCTGCTCACTCGACGCCGCATCCAGAGCCACGCGGGCTGGGTGCTGCCCCTGCCTAGCCTGCGTGGCCTGGCCCTGGCGCTCTCTCCAGCAGCTGCTCCTGCAGAACACGCCTGGCGGTCGAGTACCACGTGCTGGCCAGAAGCTCCCTGAGACTGGGAGGGTGTGGGGCTGGCCCTCTGCTTCCCACACCACGATCGAGAGCAGGATAGGCTTTCCCACAGTGGACTTGGTCTCAGGGTCTGGAGAGGGACAGCTGTGGCACGGTGTCCCCCTACCAGGCAATCGCCCCGCTCCATGGACAGGTGTTTGCTGCAGACACAGACCACAGTGTTGTTCTGGAATTGCCCCCAAAAGTGGATCTCGGCAGGGCGTGGTGGCGGATGCCTATAATCCCAGCGGCTCGGGAGGCGGAGACAGGAGGATCACAAATTCAAGACCAGAGGCAGTCTGTGTAATTTAGCAAGACCCTGTCTCAAAAAGTAAAAAAAAAAAAAAAAAAAAAAAAAAAGGGCTGGGGGCGCAGCTCAGTGGTCCAGCACTTGCAAAGCATGCAGGCTCGAGGCCCTAGGTTCTACCCCCAGTACTACCAAAAAAAAAAAAAAAAAAAAAGTGGGTCTTGACCCCGCTGCAGCTTGTGCCCCAGGGCCTTGTGCAGCACATTTTCTGAGCACTGTGTGCAGCGTGGTGTAGACCTCTGGGAAGGTCATGATTTCACACCTCTCTTTTTCCTACTTGGAAATGACCCTGATTAGGCCCACTTCGGTAAACACAATCCAAACCCCCCAGTGGAGAACGCACTCACATCCCATGGAGTTTGCCTCGTCCAGGTGTCCCAAAGGGCTTTGAGAATCACTGAGAGAAGAAGGACTCAGCTGAGCGCCATGGCCCACGCCTGTAATCCTGGTGACTGGGGAGGCTGAGGCAGGAGAATCACAGGGTCAAGGCCAGAGGCTCTGCGTGACTCAATAAGAGCTTGTCTCAAAATAAAAAAGTAAAAATTGCTAGGCATGGTGGCGCACGCCTGTAATCCCAGATGCTTGGGAGGCAGAGGCAGGAGGATCGCAAGTTCGAGACCAGAGGCAGTCTGCATAGTTTAGCAAGACCCTGTCCCAAAAAGTAAAAAAAAAAAAAAAAAAAAAAAAAAAAAACGTGAAAAATGGAACTGAGTGCGGTGGCTCATGCCTATAATCCCAGCGACTTAAGGAGGCAGAGGCAGTAGGATCATAAGTTTGAGACCAGCGGCAGCCTGCATAAGTTAGCAAGACCCTGTCTCAAAATGTAAGAAAATGGGCTAGGGGTGCAGCTCAGTGGTCCAGCACTTGCAGAGCATGCAGGCGCGAGGTCCTGAGTTCAACCCCCAGTACCAGAAAAAAAAAATGGAAAAAATGGGACGGGGTGCAGCCCAGTGGTAGTGCACTTGCTAAATCTGTGCAAGGCCCTGGGTTCAACCCCCAAGTACTACAAAAAAAAAAAAAAAAAAAAGACTCTTCCAGCTGGCAGCCCATTTCCTCAACATCAGCCCAATCAACAGATGAGCACTGCAGTCAGAAGCACCCAAAGAGGAATAGTCTCCCTTCCCTGGAAGCAGGAGCACCAGTGAAAAGGCCCCCTACTCTCTGCCCTCACTTCCTCACACAGCCAGAAACCACTCTGAAGGGAGAGCTCGGGTGGGGTGTGCTGGCTGCCAGTGAGCAGGAATTATTAATTTGGGGCAAATCCATAGAGTGGAGCTGGAATTAAGTGGTCTTTCTGGGGTTACTTCAACCACCTGGGAGATGCGGGGCAGCTCATACGAGGGACTGCGAGGGCAGAGCCTTCCTTTGTAAAGGCACCTTTACCTGGAGGTGGAGGAACTCGCCTTGGCTTCCAGAAGCCCCCTCTGGCAGGATGCGCACTCTCTGCAGGCAGCAAGGGGAAGGGGCACGGCACCGAGCCGCGTGGGCCACCTGGTCTCCGTGGCTGAAGAGCTACAGCGTGGGTTTCTTCCCCCACAGTTCCCTCCCCATAAAGCGCCATGGCATGGGCCTGGGTCTAGGCCATGAGAGAGACTCTTAGCTCTTGACGGGGAGCAGAGAGGTGACTGCTGTTGACTCGGTGACATTTGTTTTGGATGTGAAGGAGTTGGGATCAGATTGAAACAGCGGTTGGTCGTGGATCCTGGCCTGCTTCTCTGCTGGTGTCCTTGGGGCCGTTAGTCACTGTCACACCCTGTTTGTTGTTTCTGGAAGAATGTCACCTGTGAGGTCCCAGGGCCCGTGGGGAGCGTGTCCAGCGAGCTGCAGTTCGCGCGGTACGAAAGGCTTGTGTGTGTCGCAAACGGGCTTGTGACATTTTGTCCCCGGTTCTGCAGGGCGCACGACAGAAAGCCCCACTGTTTCAGGCTACTGCCTTTCGCTCCCTTGCAGACGGAGGCTGGAAGGGCCCCCAGCTCTGCACTCTGTCCAGGGGTGCCAGAGACCACGAGGAGGGAGCCGTGCACGTCCAGTTCTGTTCTGTTCTCTCACGAAAGTCTGCTGAGGGTCCAGTGCCCCGGAGCCTCTGTCCCTGCCTGGTGCCTTCCCCTCTCCTGGCTTCAGCCGTCACATGGAGGAGGCGTGAGGGCTGCTTCTGCCACCCTGCGGCAGGGGCGTCGCCCTATCACAGCTCACAGGGCGAGGCTCTATGTTGTGAAGAATGGTGAGTTTGCCCAGCGCTGTGCTGGGTGCACGCCTGTCATCCCAGAGACTTGGGAGGTGGAGGCAGGAGGATCACAGGTTTGAGGCCGGAGGCAGCAACTTAGCAAGACCCTGTCTCAAAATAAAAAATGAAGAAAGGAGTCTGAGGGTGGAGCGCTTGAAGTGCCCTATGTTCAACCCCGAGTACTTCAAGGTAAAAAAAAAAAGAAAAGAAAGCGGGGCACAAATGTGCTCTCTCCCAGGTCTGAAGGCCAGGAGGCCAAAACCAGTGTGGCCAGGGCCGTGTTCCCCAAGGCTCCAGCCTCTTCCTGCTCTTGGTAGCTCCAGGGGTCCCTTGGCCCCACCTGGCCTGTGGCCACATGGGTCCAGTCCCTGCCTCCTGGTCACAGCTCTGTCCCAGAAGGACGCTCTAGATTCGGGCTCACGTGGATGAGCCAGGAGGGTCTCCTCTCACGACACTTACCTTAATCACATCTGCGGAGACCCTTAATCCACATGAGGTCACATCCTGAGGTTCTGGGTGGACGTGAAGGAGGCTTTGGCGGCCACTGAGTGTTTCATTCTTTCAGACGGTCGCTCACCATCACTTGAGTAAAACCACTAAGTGGGTAGAAGGCCCCTGGTGTGCCTCTGCCCTCACCCTGTGTCCCTGTGAGCACGGGGTACCCCCACGAGACCAGCAGTAGTTGACGTCCAGCCTTGGGAGGGACTGTTCCACGGGACCCCCAGGAGAGGCCCCCGTTTTGAGAAGAGCAGTCATCCAGCCAGGCAAGCGGGGGTGGAGGGAGGCGCCCACAGGAGCGGCACCAGGCCTGCTCAGCTGCTGGTCAAGTTTGTGCCAAGGAGGATGGGGTCACGACAGAAACGAGAGTGAGCAGGGGGTTTCCTGCACGCGCCCCGGGGAGCACGAGCTTTATAATGATGAGATGTTGTGATCGCGTAGACCGAGGCACTGAAGCTCTTTTTGTTGGAGAATAGGGTTAACTCATCCTTAAGTCAAGTTTTTTTGTTTTGTTTTGTGTTTTCAACCCCAGGGGGTGGGGCTTGAACCCTGGGCCTCGCGCATGCTCGGCAAGTGCTTTACCACCGAGCTGCACCCCCGGCCCCTTTTTTATTCTCCGTGTTGAGACAGAGTGGGGCTGGGATTCAGCTCAGTTCGTAGAGCACCGCTCTGCAGTCTCTGAGGTCCAGAGTTCGATTCCCAGCACTGCAAAAATGGGAGAAGGATGTGGCAACCCACTCCCAAGGCAATCCCGAAACAGCCATTGAAAACCCTATGAGGATCGCTGTGAGTTTGACACGACTCGATGGCACCTAACAACAACATTGAGACAGAATCTCCCAGGTTGCACAGGCAGCCTCTTGCCTTGAATCCACGATCCTCCTGCCTCTGCCTCCTGAGTTGCTGGATTATAGGCCTACAGTAAGCCCTGGGCATTTAGTCGGCATGAGGATTATTTTTTGAACAGTGGCAGGGCACATCCAGGCAGGCAGAGCCAAGGCTCTGCAGGACTTGGCAGCAGCTATCCACAGCCGGCGCCCGCCCCAGTGGGCCACGTCCATGCCGCTTTGAATGTCCGCCCCACCTCACTTGGGAGGGGCCCTCCTTCCCCAACCACATGGGGGACTCCAAGTGGCCACTGATACTCCTGCAGAGAAGCCCCCCCTGGAGACTGGTCTGCCACAGCGGGGACCCCTTAACTAAGTCAGGGTACAGCCAAACACCTTCTGTATGTGCGTCTCCTGTGGCCACCGTGACGTGCGGCCACCCACGAGTGGCTTAAAATAACAAATTCATTGTCTTGGGGCTCTGGAGGTCAGGACAGGCTCTCCCTGGAGACTCTGGGGAGAGTCTGTCCCCTGCCTCTGCCAGCCTCTAGAGGCCCCCAGATGCCTGGGCTCGTGGTCCCATCTGCTCTCTGTCTTAGGAGCTAGCTAGGCCCTTCCTCCAGCCTCTGCTCCCATCGTCCACCCCCCTTCCTCACTCTGCCCCTCCTGCGTCATCCTTACCAGGACCCTGTGGTGACCCTGGGCCTGCCCACCATCCAGGACGCTTTCTCGTTTCAAGGTCCATCCCTCGAGGCCATATGGTCATAGCTTCCAGGGAAGAGCACATGGGCACTTTGGGGGCGTCTTTCTGTCTCAGCTGATGACTGTGGCTTTCTGCCTTGCCCATGTCAACTCTGGAAGACACGGGAGCAGGGAGGCCAGACCTTGGGTGATGATCTACAGATCTAAGGAGGAAGGGATGGTGATGTGTCCCTTCAGCCACTTGTGAAACTGGCATCCGCATGGCATCGGCCTTGTGCCAGGCAGTGGCTGTGGCTTCACCTGTCGTCAGGTTTTTGTTGTTGTTTCTTGGTGTTTTTTTTTTTTTTTTTTTTCGTGGTACTGGGGGTTGAACCCAGGGCCTCGCACCTGCATGCTTTGCAAGTGCTGGACCACTGAGCTGTGCCCCCAGCCCCTTTTTTTTTTTTTTTTTTTTAACTTTTTGAGACAGGGTCTCGCTAAGTTACCCAGACTGCCTCTGGTCTCGAACCTGCGATCCTCTCGCCTCCACCTCCCAAGTTGCTGGGATTACAGGCGCGCGCCACCGCGCCCAGCCTGTCGTCAGATTTTGTATCCATCAGAAAGTTACACTGGTAGCTCTGCATCCTCACAGCACTGCCCCGGGTCAGAGAGAGCCGATTCTCAGCCAGGAGAGATGTGTGGCGAAGGACGGCTCACCGCACCCAGGCTTATGGCCCGGGGCCAGCATTCAGGACCAGGGAGAGCTTATGCCTGGCTGAGGAGGCCGCTGTTGGTCCCGGCTCCCCAGCATGGTAGTCGTCACTGTTTTTAGCCTGGATGGTTTTAGAACGTCCCTCGCTCTTGCCTAGAGCTCAGAGGGCCCGCTTTGTTACGCCTTGCCCTAGTCGCCGTCCCAACGCCGCCATCATGGTTACTAGACAAGGGCGACTTGCTGTTTCTCTGCTCACAGCCTCAGTGGGGCATCACAGGCCACGTTCAACCTGAGCCCCTCGGCCAGGTGTTCCAATGCACGAGGGCAGACTGCCACCTGTGCACCTCGACAGGTGTGTGCCAGGCTAACGTGTCTCCAGGGTCAGAGGAAGGAGCACTCCATCTGTGCACTGGCTCTTGTCCCACTCCCGTGTCACTGACCCTGTGACCCATCAGGTCGTGGGAAGAACACAGAGACCCCCCTGCCTCAGGGCTCTTCGCCAAGCAGAGGCATCTCCACAGGTGCTGGGGACAGCGGGGGCCGTGACAGGCCAGTGCCCACACCCGGGATGGGCTTGCTGAGGGACCCCAGGACAGCACAGAAGACATGTGGAGCCTGCACTGCTCAGGGCAGGTGACAGCTCAACCATGCGAACGTAACGCAGCGTTCACAGGTCACTTGCTCCATTTCTTCCCCCTCAGTTGAGACATTAAATGCCAAGACACCGTGACGAAAAAGTTAAAGGGGGAAAAAACTATCTTAAAGCGGTGGTTTTGGAAGTGTCAGGAAAGCCTAAAGCTGACGTTCTCTCCTGGGGAAACGATCTCTCAGACTGTTAGGGCGAAGATGGATCTTCTAGGAGAGGCTCTGGGGGTGTTATGTAAGAGATGCCAACGTTCGTTCGCTGTTTCTGTGCTTTATTAAGGGAGTTCGCTGCCACGGCTCTCTGGAGCGCGAACGCCAAGCTGTTCATCGTCTCCGAAACACTTGGCAGCCTCTCAGGCTCGGTCCCAGCTATTTTTTTGATTATTTTGTTTTCTCTTCCAAATCTCTGGCATAACTGCTGCCAAGCCGGCTGCTGCCTCCCCGGGAGCGGCGCCGTCTGCGAGGGAGTTGGCTGGGGCACCTGCCACCCCAAGCAGGCGCAGGCAGTCACCGCAGCGCGCAGCCCGGCCCCCTCGGTGTGTTTACCCCTCACTGGCGTTGCTCATTTCTGAGCGCAGGCCTGGGGGCGGGCGCTTCCAACCATAAACCTGGTGAGACCCGGCACTTTCATTATCCCGTTTTTCCCACCTGGAAACTAGCTTCACAGGTCAAAGAGGCTGCCCACGGCCATGGGGCTCTGGCCACAGGACTCTGGTGACCAGCAGGTATCCAGGGCCAGGAGCAGCAGCTGCACAGAGGACGAACCATGACCCTCGCAGACCGAAGGCAGCGCCATGTGTCTGAGGCTTGCCCTGGACGGAGGTGTGGCCACAGTGGCTCCTCCTGCTCTCTGAGACCGGGGCAGACGTGGGGCAGGGCTCCCACAGTTAGCGGGGCGAACGCGAGGAGATGTTGCCCTGGGCTGTGCCCCTCGTCACAGGGCCCAGGGCCCCTTTTTCCTGCTGCATTCAGAGGCCATTCGGGCAGACCGTTCAGTCTCCTGCCTCTGGTAGCCTCCTATGCTCTGTTTCATCCGCTTCGCTGCAAGAGCCACCTATGCTGTCCCACGGGACAGTCCCTGGCCACACGTGGCTGAGCAAGTTATAATTAAAATGAAAATCAAAGCCGGGTGCAGTGGCGTGTGCCTGTCATCTTGGCTCCTGGGGACGCTGAGGCGGGAGCAACAGTGGAGCCCAGGAGCTCAAGGCCAGCCTTGGCAGCCCAGTGAGACGCAGTGAGCTTCCCGCAGCACTGTGCTCCTTCATTTACGGTTACTTAGGATTCAGTGGGAGTAACCGCCTGGAAAAGAATTAGCTGCATTAAAGTTGCCCAGGTCAGCTTCTGCCTCGATAGTTGTATTCGTTTTCTTTGGAGACGGCAGCAAATTGCCAAAAACCTAGTGGCTTCCAACGGCACAAGTTCATTACCTTACAGTGCTGGGAGTCAGAATCCCACATGGCCACAGAGAGCTGAAATCAAGGTGTTGCAGGTCTCGCTCCTTCTGGAGCCTCCAGGGAGAATCCGTCCCATGCCCTTTCCAGCTTCTAGAGGCCGCCTGCCCCCACTGATCCCTCACCAGAGCTGGCACCACGTGCCTGTGGCCATCTTCCCATCCTTTCTCCCTGACTGTCATCTCTGCTTCTGTTTTCCGCTTGTCTGGACCCTTCCCCGCCTATCAGGCCCATCTGGGTACTCTAGGATTCTCTCTCATCTCAAGGCTGTTACCCTGATCCCACTGAAGGGTCCGTCTTGCCCTGGAAGACCACGGTACCCAGATTCCAGAGATTAGGATGTGGATGCCTCTGTGCTGCTGACCACAGTTGTTGGTCACACACACACACTCACACCCCTGCCGCCATGGCAGTGGCCTGCTCTGTCCCTTCCCCTGCAAGTCTAGACAGGACTCGGGCAGAGATCCCAGAGACAGAAGGCTCCCAGCCATTGGTGGGTCCCCTACTCTGTCCCACACTTCTTCAGCTGTAGGTTTCTGGCTCCATGAGGTTTGGGAAACAGCTATGGAAGCAGAGGCGGCTGCCTTCCTGGCTTTCCCAGCCCCCCACCGAGTGTTTGCTGGAACTCAGGTCTGGAGGCCGCTGTATGGCTCGGAAGCCCCGTGAGCACATCCCTGCATCTTGTCACATGTGAGGCCGCCGAGCTGTGGTCCAGCTGGGGGCCTCCCTGGAGGGTCCACTGCAGAGCGCAGCCGTGCCCCTGCGTCACGTCTGGTGCAGCTGCTTATCCCCAGAGCCCAAGGAGGAAGGGCCGCGGGTTTCTTTTTGTGTGCGTGTGTGTGGTGGTACTGTGGGTTGAACCCAGGGTCTTCCGCTTGCATGCTCTGAAAGTGCTGGACCACTGAGCTGCACCCTCAGCCCAATTTTTACTTTTTGAGACAGGGTCTTGCTAAATTACGCAGACCGCCTCTGGTCTCGAATTTGCAATCCTCCCGCCTCCACCTCCCAAGCTGCTGGGATGACAGGCGTGCGCCACCACACCCGGCTCCACTCCAGGTTTCTTTCAGGGCTCCGTTGCCCTGTGCTCTTCCCAAGCTGGAAAGGTGGAGACCTCCTTGCTGAAGCCTGGCCACGCTGCTCGCTGAGTGGCGCTAGGATTCGCTTCTTGCCCATGGGCAGATAGGAGTGCGTGCAGGGGTCACTTCTCTGTCCCGGGGGCCCACCCTGCTGACGGCTTTTCACCCGCAGCGCCCTTAGCGAAGGGAGCTGTCACTCTGGGTCACCTGCTGGCCGCCTTCTCTGAAGCCGGTGTGCATGGGAAGCATTCACAGCCCCACCTTCTCCCAGGATGCCACCGTAAGCCCATTTTCACGTGGGGAAACGGAGGCCGTGACTGTGCTGAGGGCCGTCAGCGGCTGTCCGTGTCCCGCTCTCTGCGCTGTGTTGTCTGTCCAGTGTGCAGAGGACGAGCCCCCTTCAGCGGTTGAATTTGTCAGCTGAGGCAGACATTTCTCAGATTTGTGACACGAAAATGAAACCCTGAGTGGCCAGGACTTTGCCTTGGCGGGAGAGGCGGGGAGGGAGACTCACAGGTGATGACAGAAGGGCAAGGCCGTGACCGGCGTTCCCGGGACCCCGGGCTTTGCCTTCTCAGCAGCCCACGGCGGGCGGCCCTCACACAAGCCTTCGGCCTTGGAGGAAGTCTTTTTGGTTCCCCCTCGTGGGAGGGGCTTCCTCCCCTGCACGTGGTTCGTGGCCCTTCGCTCATCTGTGGTCACCAGTGAGGAAAGCTGGCTGGGCGTTTGGGGACAGAGGCAGAGACACTGTGCCTCGGCTAGGGAGGGGCCCAGGGCCTACATCCCAGAGTATGTCTGGTGGCTGCCATTGGGTGCGTGCACGTGACCCGACACACTGCTGTCCACACCATGCCGCCTGTCGCTGACCATATGGCCCCTTCCTTCCCTCCCAGAGATGGCCGTGTCGGGCACAAAGCGCCCCCTGTAAGTACGGAGTCAAGTGTGGTATGGAACTTTCCAGTACTTGTTAACGTAGAGTAGCTCACACTGCCCCGTTGTCCTCTCTGTGGGTTTCTAAATGTGTCCTGTGGGAACTTGTCTGGAAGCTGGGAGCCTGGGGGATGGGGCCCTGCAGCCTACAGGGAGCTGGACCAGTGTCATGCAGGGCATGGGTCAGTGGAAGGTGGCAGCAGCAGGGTGCCAGCCCTTGCCAGGGAAAGAAACCCTACAGGGTATTGTAGCCATGAGCTGGGATTTAGCTCAGTTGGTAGAGCACCACTCTGCAGTCTCTGAGGTCCTGAGTTCGATTCCCAGCACTGCAAAAAATGGGAGAAGGACATGGCAATCCGCTCCCAAGGCGATCCGCTCCCAAGGCAATCCCGAAACAATCAGCCATTGAAAACCCTAAAAGGGTCGCTATGAGTCGGACACGACTGACGGCACCTAATAGCAACATCAACAATTGTAGCCATGGCCGCTAATGGGGATGGCGATGGTGGCAGGGGTCCAGGCACGAGGCTTAGCACTGGGCACACTTCCTCTCCTCCCACGGTCACCCCAAGCCCGTATTCTCTTGGGTTCACATACAGGAGCAAGGCTGAGCTTCTGCCGAGGTGCGGAGTGCCCAGGCCAGCAGGCAAGAGGGCCGAGCGGGGAGGCAGGAGGGCAGGAGAAAGAATGTGAGGCTCTGGGAAGTTCTCGGTGGGGGGTCAGAGCTGTGTGGCAGGGCAGCTGTGTGGCCCAGCGGGCTGCAGAGGGGCCGGGGCAAGTGGCAGATTTGTCCATCACCGGAGCAGAGATGAGCCACCCGCCCGGAGCCCCAGCCCCAGCAGCTCGGGCGCCTGCTGCTGGTGGAGGCCCCTCAGGGCGGGGCTGGACCTGAGGCCACGGCAGGGAGAGCGCCTGGCAGGCGGGTGGCGGGGTGACTAACGTGTGTTCCACTAGCTTTTCACCCTAACGTCCTTGTCCTCGTCGTCACTGCTGCCGTGTCACCTAACCGAGTGTCTTCTAACTGTCCTGGGTAGCGCGGGTGTCTCCCCGGCCGCTGGCCTGCCGTCCGCTCCCCTGACTCCACCTGCTGTGCCCCGCAGGCTGTGTCATCACCATCTCTGGACGCATGACCTTCACGAGCAATAAGTCCATGGAGATCGAGGTCCTGGTAGACGCCGACCCCGTGGTGGACAACTCGCAGAAGCGCTACCGGGCTGCCAGTGCCTTCTTCACCTACGTGTCTCTGAGTCAGGAGGGCAAGCCGCTGCCCGTGCCGCAGCTCGTGGTGAGTGTCCGGGGTCAGCTCGGGGCCTCGGGCTGCGGACAGAGGGGGCACGCCTGGAGGGGCGTCTTGCGCTGTAGCCTAAAGGGGATCTAGGGGGAGGGCCTTGTCGCCAAACCCCGCCTCTGTGGGGTCCGCCCCCAAGGGATCCCCTCTTACCTGGAGAGTGGCTGGGCCCGTGACCTGAGCGTTCCTGGGGCTCCCCTTTCTCGAAACCTGTGTCCTGGTCAGAGCATAGACAGGAGGCTGAAGAGGGTGGAGGAAGGCCACTGGCCTGAATGGAGGGAAGGCAACTCTGTCTCCCTAGTCAGGGTGCCTGCCCGGGGCCGCTGTCATGGACCCCGGCTGTTTCTCGCCCATTGAAGGTGGCCTGGGACTCTTCCCCGAGGCGGCCTGGCCCTTCAGCAACGATGAAAATAGCCTGGCGGGGGGGAGGGGGCAGGCTCCCCAGAGGGGATTCTTGGCCCTGGCTGGGCCTCGGTGGTGCAGGCACGGGTCCCAGGCCTCCGAGCACACGTGCGCTGCGCGCGGCTGCCCACACGCCGCCCCTCGCGCTCCCGCGCCACCCCTCCCCCATCGGCAGCACCGTCTTCAAGTCTTCAACCTCCTGTCTATTTTTAGCTCCTTCCCCAGGGCCCGGCTGCACACACACGCAGCCTCTCTGTTCTATTCCGTTCTGTTTGGAGCGGCTTCCTGGTGAGCGCCGGGTTCTGGGAGGTCGCACGCCATGGCCCCAGCAGCCGCCAAGCTGTGCAGGTTGAGGGTGAGAATGGGCCGTCCCAGGCCAGCAACCGGCAGAGCCTCGCCACCGGCCCAGGCTCTGTGTGTCAGTGCTCCTGACCTCGGGGTGGGCACAGACCCCACACTGCTGGCCACGGCAGGGAAAGTCGCCCACGGAAGTGATGGCAGGGGAACCACATCTTGGGATGGTGGCTCCTGGTTCCCTGGCCCCAGCGCCTCACGTGGGTGGCTTTGCCCAGCCAGGGTGTGGGAAGCGTCTTCCATCCTCAGGAGCAAGAAGCACCCCGAGTCAGTGCCGACTGGAGGATGTCCCTGGCTCCTTGTGTGTGGGCAGCATGTGCCCCTAGCCCTCACAGGCGAGGGCGCCATAGCCCTAGGGCTGCAGGGAGACACGGCGTGTTGGGCAGAGCACTGGGGACACAGCCTGGGCCTGAGGGGCAAGGTCCTTGCAAAGCAGTCTGGTTGGCCTCAGTCTCATAGCAGAGGATCTGACCCTCAGAGCCTGGCACACAGGATCCCGGCCAGCGCTGGTGACCCTCACAGCCAGCCATGTGCACCTAGTGATGCGGGAGGGGCCTGACCTCGCCTCAGTTGTAAGCTTTCATTTAAAGTGACAAGAACACATCTTCCGGGTTAAAACCAGGGCACCGAGGAAACCAGGGCCAGCCCCCTCCCTTCTCCTAGAACGAGGCGCCTCTTCCCAGAGTGGCAGCTCAGAGTTCAGAGTCCAGCACAGCCAGGGCTGTGCCTGCTGAGCGCCCATCACCAGGCCAGCATGGGGGTCACATGTCATTCTTGTGACAAAATATCTGAGAAGACAAAGGAGAATGGATTTATTTTGCTTCTGGGTTCTAGAGGTTTTGGCCTGTGGTCACTTGGCCTCACTGTGAGGCAAAGCGCCACAGAGCGGGGTGTGGAGGACCAGAGCATCATGGCGGAGAGTGTGGTGTAGAGTGTCCCGGTGGAGAGGGTGTATTGGAGCGGAGCACCACGGCGGAGGGTGTAACATAGCAGAGTGCCGTGGCAGAGGGTGTGGTGGACCAGAGTGCCACAGTAGAGGGTGTGGTGGACCAGAGTGCCACAGTGGCGGGTGTGGTGGAGCAGAGTCTCACAGCGGTGGGTGTGATGAACAAGAGTGCCACGGCGGAGGGTGTGATGTAGCAGAGTGCCATGGTGGCGAGTGCGGAGGGCCACAGTGGAGAGTGTGATGGAGCAGAGCATGACATTGGTGGGTGTGGTGGACCAGAGCGCCATGGTGGAGAGAGCGTGGTGGACTAGAGCGTCACAGTGGCCACCCTTCAAGGGCACAGCCCCAGTGACCTGTTTCTCCCCACTCGTCCCCATCTTCTCATTTCCACCACTTTCCCATAATGCCATCAAGTTACAACCCCGTATGTTAATGCACTGATTAGGACGGAGCCCTCGTGATCTAGTCACCTCAGTGCCACCAGCCGGCCGCCAAGCATTCAACATGTGACCCTTTCTCCAAGGCCATCCTCAGTGGAACTGCCGCCCCGCTTAGGAAGATGGCACCTGTGGAGGCCAGCATGATGCTGTGGCCACTTCCTGTCCTGGGGAGGGTGAGAATGGAGGGGTCAGGGAGACTTCATGATGGAGTCTTTGTTCCATGGAGGTTTCCCAGGGGGCTACTCAGGTCTGGCCAAGTGGGTGGAGCAGGGGCCTGGCTGCCCGTCCACTCATGATCCACAAGAAGAGTTGGCCATGGAGCAGCACCGTGGCTCAGTGGCCAAGAGGTCAACTGCACGAGGAGAGGCCTATGGCAGGTTTCTGGAAGGAGCTTGCGCCCTGCAGTCCACCAGGCTGCCTCCAAAGATGAGTCTTAGGGGCTGGCCAGAGAGGTCCAGACAGGACATCAGGACTGGGGTGTTCAGAAGGGCAAGCTCATACCTGGGGCAGAAAGGAGGGCCCCCAACCCTCGGCACATCCACAGTGCCCTGTGTCTTGGTGGCTGGGTGCTTGGTGCGCCAGGAGGCTCAGAGCCCTGTGCACAAAGGTGCAGGGCAGGGGAGGACCATGGGACCCCAAAGTGGAGGGCAGGCTGCAGAGGGCCCACCCTGCTCGTCTGCCCGCCCTGCTGTGTCCACACGTGCTCACGATTGTGTACACTCAGTGTACAGTCAGCAGAGGGCGCCACGCCTGCCAGGAAGAAGCATGATGCTCCTTGGTGGTAACTGGAGCCCAGGGGCAGTGGCGGTGCTGGTCTGGCCGGTGTCACCACAGAGGCTCTGCTGAGCGCTCAGGTTCCGGCCCTTCTGGAGCCGGCTGGGGGTGGGTGGCGCGAGTCTCCTTGAGGGAAACCACCCCTGGGACTTGTAGCGTGAAGGCCGCGCCTGCGCAGAGGTAAGGCGGCCTTGTCTTGGTCATCTTCGTTCTATAGATGAGCCCCTCTGTGCCAGCCTCTGCCAGGGGTAAGGGCTGCGGGAGAATGCAGCCCTGGCTGGGGCCGCCTCAGTGGCGACTGGGCAGATGGCGGTCACCGTGTTCGCTGTCATCATCTGGGTCAGCACTAGAGCTGTGGCTGCCGCCACCAAGCCCACACCTCTCCTCCCTTCAGCCCCCTGGCCCCTCGCCTCTGCCAGCAGCCTCCTTTGGCCATAACGTGGGGGAATTTCTGGGACTCACATGGGAGCGGCATGTCAGACTCGGAGCAGGTGCCACTAGGGGACAGAAGCCCACAGCAGGGTGTCTGTGACATCCCCAGTGACCTCCCTATTTGAGGTATTGGCCGCTTCTCACTGGAGGCTGCTGCTGAGAGACCCTGGGAAGGCTCCGTGGCGCAATTAACTAAACCCCCTGTGCGGGCAGCAGGGATGCGCACGACTATCCAGGCGCCTGGCCCAGCCCTGCCCAGCTCAGGGCCCTGGGGGAGCGGGATCCCGCAGCCGCAGTGCTGAGTGTCCGCAGCAACCAGAAGGCGTTTTAGGTGCTCTCATGGCTATCCCAAGGCCTCTCTTGTCCCATGAGAACGTGGGAGAGGGTGCCCCAGGGGCTTCCCAACTGAGGTCTGGGGCCTCGGGCTGGAGCGGAAGCTGTTCTGCTGGCAGCGCCAGCCCTTGCCCGCTGGTTTCCAAAAGGACAGGCCATCAATTCCGCTGAGGGTGGGGCTTACCCAGCGTCCTTCGGGCTCCGAATGTGTGATCTCGAGGCACAGAAAGCGCAAAGCGGAAAACATTTGGCTTAGAGCGTGAGGCTCTGAATGCCATAGGCTTCCCTCCGGTGGATGGGAGCCCAGGACACGGGACTTGGCAGGACACACGGAGCGGAAGGGAAAGACTCCGATCGCGGCCCAGGAGCCACTAGGCTGGGGGAGGGCCCTGGCACTCAGTGCCGGGCAGAATCCCTGAGCATCGAGGGGGCAGCGCGCTTTCAACCTCCTGCCGCAGGACCCTGCCCTCCGCCCCCCTGGCCCTGTGCCTGTGAGACCCTGCTGCCTCCAGATGTCCCCCGGGACCGCCTGGCCCTCCTCCCAGACCAGCCTCTCGGGTGGGCAGATGCGCAGCAGCGGGGGTGTCCTCGGAGCAGCTGCAGCCCTGCAGGCGTACTTGGCCTGAGGTCCCTTGTGAGGACAACAGGGTCACCCTGCAGACACGTCTGTGTGTGGACAGGTGCACGAGAGGATGTGTAGCCGACAAGGTCACACGCGCTCGGCACCGCAGGAAGCACCTTGCTGTGTGACCCCACGGATCCCGTTTCACGGGGACAGAACTACGCCCTAGGAAGGCGGACAGGGTCCCTGAGGCGTCCCAGCCCGGGCCACTTGGCCAGAGTCCTACCCTCGCCATCCTCCCTGTCCCTTCCACCAGGCAGGCGCCCTCAGTACGTGGGGTCCCCATGCCCCAAGTTGCCACAGTTCCCCTTGCCACCCCTTTTCTCTCTGTCGTGTGCCCGGAAGCTCCCCAGATGCCATGGAGAGCCTTCCCAAGGCGCAGGTAGGGGTCTGACAGCTGAGCACGCACACTCCCGTCCCTGAGGCCACCAGCCCTTTCCCCTGCTGGCAGCCTCTGGCTTGTGAGGACGCATTTGACTTCCCCTGGAAGAGCTCCTTCCTTCTCCCCACCACTCTCCAGGAGAGACGGCAACCGGCAGCGCCATATGTATTTATTTACTTCGCCTGTGGAGGGGGTCGGGCTGCCAGGAGGCAGCAGCTGTGGCGTGGGTGGGGGCCCCACACGAGGAGCCATCTGTCTGGTTCTGCCAGCTCGGCCCCCTCAGCCACTTGGGTGGGAGAGCTATTTATCGGCTCCCCGTGGCCTGCAGAGGATGAATGCCCCTCAGCCCCTGGGTGGCGAGTGAGGGTCTGTGGCGGCTTCTCCCTTGGCAGACGCCCTCCAGGGAACTGGGGGAGGAAGGCCGGCATCACCTTGGGATGGCAGCAGTCACTGGCGGCTGCTCGCTGTGGTGAGGTTGAAGCTAATGAGGCAGAAAGTGGCTCCTTGGCCTGTCTGGACTCCCGTCTCAGATCCTGGAACGTTCAGCACATGCCACTGTCCCCAGAGACCGGAGAAGGGGGATGAGGCCCTGAGCCGGCTCCCTGCTCCTGGGTCCTTGCCGAGTCTTGGTCCCGCTTTCCCGCCGACCTCCTGCACACCTGTCATTCAGCAGCCTTTGCTGTGACTGAGGGTGGACCCTGGTGATCACCTCACTGCAGATCCTGAGGGCGCCTGCCTGCTGGAAGGGACAGGGAGGATGGCGAGGGCAGGACTCTGGGCCAAGTGGCCTGGGCTGGGACGCCTCAGGTGCACTGTCCGCCTTCCTAGGGCCAGGTTCTGTCCCCATGAAACAGGGGCTCCGTGGGGTCACACAGCAAAGTGCTTCCTGTGGTGCTGAGCACATGCGACCTTGTCGGCTATATCTGGGGACACCTCAGAGCAACCTCGAGGCCCAGTGGTGGGCGCCAGCTTCACCCTCGGTCCTGGGCTGATCGCTGGGTTCTCCTGTGCGTTAGCCTGTGCCCTCCTCAGGTCCTGGCCTGACCCACCTAAGGAGACAAGCGTCCTACCCCTCAGACACACGCCTTCCGGAACGCATAATGGCCTGCTGACAGCCGAGGCATTTGGAATCACCCTGAACAGTGGAGGGCCTCCCCAGGTCTGAGGGAGGACGGGCACGGGAGAGACCCGCCCTGCCTGCCCCACCCGGTCCTGACAGGGACTCAGCCGACTGCCATCTTCTGCCCTGGCTCTGTCAATGTTCCCTTCACCCCTGCCCTACCTCAGTCCCCCTAAGGAGGTTTCCTCGTGTGCGTGGGTGACAGGCAGGGCCCGGCTTTCCTCGTTGTGCCCTGGCAGCCTGCTCCCGCTGGCCTGTGGAATCTGGAGGGCCTGGTCCTTGTGGTGCCGAGGTGAACCTGGGCTCTGGCGGCCACGTCTCACTCACCACTCGCTGAAGCCACTTGTGTTGGTAGTTGAGCCACACAAGCCACGGCTCGCAGCGTTGTGCTTTTCCCCCTCCTGAGGAGGTCCGCGCTCAGGCCTGCGCGCAGAGGGCCTGGGACAGGAGCTCACCCCGCCCTGCACTCCAGCAGGCTGGCACCAGTGGGGAGGGTGTCTTCGCCCCCGTGTCCCCTCCACGGTGGCCAGGTGGGCCCTTCGCATTCACCATGGAGACCCTAGAGGTTCCTGTCTTCCACATGTCCCACTGGCGAGTCCCTCATCTTTTCTTTTGTCTTTTGTCTTTTGTCTTTTCTTCTTTTCTTTTCTTCCTTTTTTTTTTTTTTTTCTGGTACTGGCTGTTGAACTCATGGCTTCGCGCCTGCATGCTCTGCAAGTGCTGGACCACTGAGCTGCACCCCTGGCCCACTTTTTATTTTTTGGGACAGGGTCTCGCTAAGTTACACAGACTGCCTCTGGTCTCGAACTTGTGATCCTCTTGCCTCCGCCTCCCAAGCTGCTGGGATGACAGGCATGTGCCATCGCGCCCAGCCTTTTCTTCCTTTAAAAAAAAATTTTTTTTTTTTTAAAGTTTTTTGAGACAGTGTCTCACTATGTAGCCCCGGGCGGTCTAGGACTCACTATGTGTCCCAGGGTGTCCTCAACCTCTTGACCCTCTTGTCTCTGTTTCCCCACTGCTGGTATTCTAGGTGTGTGTGCCGCACGCCCAGCTCAAGTCCCCCCTCTTTAGGATGACCTGGAGTACAGGGCAACCCCTGCCCTGGGTGTGATTTGAGGCTCTGCTGCTTTGGGCAGTCACGCAGCCTCTCTGTGCTCCACTTCCTTGTCTCTGAAAGGGAAACAGTAGTAATTGTGATGCCTCTCAGGGTTTCCTGAAGGCCCTGCTGTGTGTGGACCAGCTCCCCGACGGCTGGTCGCTCTGAGCATTCCACTCACGGTCCTGGTTGCTGCACTGGCCCCACCACATGCCTGTCGCCAGGGCAGAGGTGCTGAGAGCCAGGGAAGTCACATCCCGTGCTTTGTCTATCCATTGTCAGTGTTAGTGTCAGTGTGAGATCATTATGGGATTGGTGGCCATTGTTACCACCTGTCAGAGCCATGCTGCATGCATGGGGCCATAAGTAGGTTGGACCAGAATGTTTCCAAGGGTTGCCCCAAATGCACTCTGAGCCCGTCTGAGGGCACGTGGGCGTTACAATCTCTCCTGAACTGCAGCCTGAGTGTGTGAGTGCGTGCACACGCACAGGGAACACTGGACCCACGTCCTGGGTGTCCGCACCCTGCTGCTGCTAAAGCCCAGGTCCCCTCCCTGAGGCCTGGAGCCCCTTTGTACCTGGGAAGGAGGAGGAGCTGCTTTCCTGGATCTGCGTCTGCCCCGTGGGTCTGGTTGGCTCTCTCTTTCCTGTTTAACTATAGGAAAGTTCAGATACATGCCAACGCTAGGGAAGGTCCCCGTGCAGTTGTCAGCCTACGGCTGGTCCTGCTCGGTGCCCTCTGTCCTCCACCCCAGGTTATTCTGAAGCAGTCTTGGGCATCACGTCATGGCCTGTGGGCGTCTCAGCCGGGGTCTCTGAAGGATGAGGGCACTGTGCACGCCTCATGGTGGAGAAGCCTCCCGGGAGGAGTCCTGGGTGGCCTCGCGCTCTGCGGAACCATCTGGCAGCAGGTCGGCTCTTGCTATCCCAGGAAGCATCTTTCTTGTGCTAGAGTCGCTAGGGAGGAGGCCCAGCCTCGTAGAGCCTGGTGGTACCGATCAGACTCTCCAGGCTGCTGTAGCAAAATGCCTCAGACCAGGTGACTTATAACCAGCAGGAGTTTGTCTCACGATTCTGGAAATGGGGACATCCGACCCACAGATTCTGTGTCTGGCGAAGGCCCGATTCCCAACTCAAAGATGGCCGACATTTTGCAGTGACCTCATGTGGCAGGAGGGTGACAGGTCGCATGGGCCTCACTCACGGGGTCCTACTCCCAGCTGCACCGGTACAGGGCACTCACCTCGCAAAGACCCCACCACCTCCTGTGCTCACCTTAGGGCTTAGAATTTCAATATATGGATTTGGGGAGACACAAGCATATCTGCGTGTTCCAGGAGTGCCAGAGAAATGCAAGAAGTGTCTCCTCCTACATCAGGCGGGACCCAGGCTCGGCAGAGGGCTTGGGCAGCCATCACCTCATTTCCAAGCCTTTTGCCTCTTACCCTCCCTGCTAAGGGAGGGGCAGGCAGAGGCTCTACCAGGCAGAGGGAGGACCCCCAGCAGAGAGGGGCCAGGCTTTTAGACTTCAAGAAACCTAGTAACTAGTCTGGCCCACCCCACCCCTGCAGCTTGCCTGCTTCCAAGCCCATGCTGGCCCCTAGATTGTCCTCGATAACACGTCTGCTCTCAAGCCAGCAAAGCCCAGCTCCCAGCCCCACCAAGGCCCCGATGGCTCATTCCCCAGCCCAGGACCTGGGGCGCAGTCTCCTGCACAGTGGATGGGAGCAGGGTTGCCGCAGCCACACCAAGCAAACTCCGTGCAGAGAAAGGCCCGCGCCGTCCTATCCTGGTGCCCTGGCCTTGCATTCATGGCTGCATTTGGGGAAGGTGGGGTGGGGCGGGGGCAGGGCCCGGCCGCACAGAGCATGCTCCACAGCCAGCAGCATCCCATCACCAGGGAGCTTATTAGGAATGAGTCTTGGCCCAGCCCTAGGCCCCCCGGATCAGTCACATGCGTGAGGACATGGGAGAAGCCCTGGCTGTGCCTGGCAGATGAAGCACATGTGGTGGGTGGGGTGCCCGCCTGCAGCAGATCTGGGCCCCTGAGCCCTCCAGCCCCTGCTTCAGGGGCCTCGCCCCCTTACCTAAGGATTCCCCAGTCTCCCTGGGCTAGATCAAATCAGATTATGTAGTCTCAAGGTTGGCTTTTGAGAAGGCAGCCCGAGATCAAACCCGACCAGGAGGGACCTTTTTGGTAAAGCGCCTCAGAAAAGCCACCGTTTTCCACGTGTGCACCGAAGACTTGAGGTGGAACCCAGGCCCCTGCGGGAGTGCAGTCATCTGCCCTTAAACACTCGCATGTCCCACTGGCTCTGAGCTGGAAGGCCTTGGCAGTTTACACCTGGTGGCATTTAGAGAGCAATTTTGGCCAAGGCCGGGGGAAGTGTTTGGTGTGACTTGACATTACCTCCTCTGGCTGACGGTTCTCTTTTGCCAATGCACCATTTGTCTGTAGAATGCCCAGGCCTAAAAATAGCTTCTGGGGCTCGGTGTCATTGTAGATGAAGGGCAGCTGCCCCATTTCCTTGGCTTTCAGACACCCTCAAAGTGTCGCAATGAAGTGGCTTCCCAGGGGAATTGGCACAGCTCCTTAAACCCGAGTCCTATCCTCCCAGGTGCCAGATGGAACTTTGCGGCAGGACAGATGGGACCTCAGAAGTGACCACTTAATGCTGCTGTGTCACCTGCCTTGGGGTTCATGGCCAAGCCAGGCCACACCTGAAGGTGAAGGGGATGCACTCTCTAGTGCCAGCAGGCACACACCAGGCCGTCCTGGGCAAAATCCGGTCTTCGACCAAATCCCGCTAGTTAGCTGGCTCCACCTGCCCAGTGTGGACCCAGCTCCTTTTTCTTTTGGTTTGGCTTTTCGTTGCGCTTTTTGTTTCATTTTTAGCACGGAGGGGTTGAACCCAGGGCCTTGTGCATGCTAGGCGAGTGTTCCACCAATTGGTTGCCACTCTAGCTCCTTCTTTATTATTATGTTTTCTTAACTTTGGGACAGGGTCTCACTAAGTTGCCTGCCTGGCCTCGAACTTGCAACCCTCCCGCCTCAGCACCGTGAGTCACTGGGATGACAGACGTGCGTCTCAGCACCCAGCCTGAACCTGGCTTCTCAGGTGGCTCAGAGGAGAAAGGCGCGGTGAGGGGCACAGTGGGGTGCCTCGGGCCCAAGGGGCCACCTGCTGAGCATCCGCCCAGGCCAGGGCAGAGTGACAGGGCCTTTCTCCCTTGTCCTTGTTTTCCTGCTGGTGCACAGACCACGGGGAGCCAGCATGCCCTGGGAGTGGGCCAAGTGCGGGGTCCCAGACAGGTCCCTCTTTCCTTCCCCACACACTCAGCTCTGGCATTAGCCTTCACCCCCACGATTCATTATCAAGTGTGTTTTCAACTGAAGCTCACTGCCCAAGAGATGGAGTTCTACCCACGGTGGAAGGTGATGCGGGGGTCCCTGGCAGGGACAGTCCAGAGGGGCAGGGTCCCAGGCCAGGTCACATGGCCTGCCTCGTGGGCTCCACCGTGTCTCTAACTTGCCCCTTTCTGTGTGTGCTCCACAGCCTGAGACGGAGGACGAGAAGAAGCGCTTTGAGGAAGGCAAAGGGCGGTACCTACAGATGAAGGCGAAGCGACAGGGCCACGCGGAGCCCCAGCCCTAGACGCCCCCCCTCCCCCTGCCCCTGGGGCCCGCGCAGCCGCAGAGACAGCCCCACGTCCTGTCACTGACAAGTCTCCCCCTTGGCCAAACCCCGAGTCCCACTGAGAGCTGGTGTCGTGTGAGGTCCCCGTGCGGCAGTGTCCGCCCACTCCCCCGTCCTGAAACCTGTGCACCAAAGCTTCGTTTCTGCCCTTCCAGTATAACGCTACCCAGTATCGCCCGCGCCAGGAGGCGGCCACGGGCGCCTTAGGGAACTTCCAAGCACACTGTAAGGTGTGTACAGAATCCAGCACCGCGAATAAAGCTGCTGTTCGGCTGGACCCACGGAGCCTGGGCGGTCGTTTGTCCAGGGGTCTGCTCTCCGGCGGGGGATGGGGTGGGAGCTGCCGCTTGCAGCCTCAGCCCTCCGTGCCAGGAGTGCGCTACCTTCCTCTGGGCACCCCCCTCCCGGCACCGGCACCTGAGATCCAGGCAGGGGTGGGCTCGGAGCCACGCTCTGCAGTGGGACCCCGAGGGACCCTGCCTCCCCACCACCTGGCTTACACAAGACTGGCGTGGAGGTGATGGGTGGAGGGAGCCCCACCCTGGCCCAGGATGCTGCCCGGGTGCCCCTGCACCTGCTGTGGAGGAGCCTGTAGCTGGTGCCTGGGCCCCCCGTGCTGACACAGAGCCCCTCAGTTACTCAGGCAGGAGCTCCTGGAGTGGCTGTGGGCGTGCCAGGGGGCTCGGTCGGTGGGAGGCGGCCCCTGTGGGCCTGTGCTGAGGGGCTGTGTGCTTACCTGTTTCACTCTGTGCGCACATGGATGCGCTTGCAGGGCTGTGTGCGTGCGTGGGGCCGTGGGCACACACATCTGTGTGCTGCACCTAGCAGCATGCGTGTGGTATGCGGGCATCCGTGTGTGCCAGGGTTTGTGTGCTCATCTGGTCCAGCTGCCTCCAGGGCAGAGAAGCTGCCAAGGCCTCTGCAGGGGCCAGGATCCCAGCCCCACCCACCAAACCCACGTGACAGTGGCGCCTGGACTTGTCCCTGCAGCCTTGCACAAGGCTGTCTCGGGCCCCTGGAGAGAGAACTTGGCTCCAGATGTGCAGAAACACCCGCCAGGAGCCTCGGAATCTGTCTCGGGCTCCTGTCCCAGCAGACAGGGTTATTTGCTGGCTGGAAGCAGGGACAGGAACAAGCTCAGCCACGTGAAACCACAGCAACCCTGCCCTAACCTTCAGCCCCAGAGCCTGACCTCAGGCAGCCTCAGCCCCGCAACTCCACCCCCAGCCTATGCCACAGGGGTGCGATGGCCACCCAGTGATGGGGGCAGGGCAGAAGAAAGCACAGCCCAGGCCAGGAAAGCCACGATCTGTGAACCCGGAGCTGGCCACACCATCCCCAGAGTGCCCTGAGCCCAGAGCTCACAAAGGGGAGCAGGGCCCCACGACATCCAAGTCCTCTATAAGAAGTTGGGCCCTGGCATCACGGCCCCTAGTTCAATCTCTCATGTGGCCTTAGGCAAGCCGGGGATGTAAAACCCATTACCAGGCCCCCAGGGCGGCCGTGAGAGCCCCAGCTGCCTCCTGTCCCCAGAGCCAGCTGGGGACAGGGGAGGGGCAGAGGCACTGGCTAGGCAGCATTGAGCAAGCCAGGCTGGCAGAGGGAAGATTGGCACTGCAGGCCTGGGGCAGACTGCCCTCTGCTCCCAGGGGCAGCCGCTTGGGTCTCAGTGGCAGAACCGCCTGTGACTAGGGGGTGAGGCAGTTTGCCTTGGAAATGCCACAATTGGTAATCCCAGCACTTGGGAGGTTGAGGCAGGAGAATGGACATGAGCTCAAGGCCAGCCTGAGATACACAGCAAGACCCTGTCTCAAAATAACAGGCCATGCAGGGTGGCCCACACTTGTAGTCCTAGCGACTCATGGGGCAGAGGTGGGAGGATGGTAAGTTTGAGGACAGAGGCAGCCTGAGTAATTTACCAAGACCCTATGTCAAGATAAAAAATAAACAGATTGGGAGGCAGCTCAAAGGTAAAGCACTTTTAAAGTATGTTCGAGGTCTTGAGTTCAACAGCCCCCACCTGTACAAAAAAAAAAAAAAAAAAAACAGAAAAAAGGGGGCTGGGCGCTGTGGCTCATGCCTGTAATCCCAACAGCTTAGGAGGCAGAGGCAGGAGGATTTCAAGTTCGAGATGAAAGGCAGTCTGCGTAATTTAGCGAGACCCTGTCTCAAAAAGTAAAAAAAAAACAAAAAAATGGGCTGGGGGTGCAGCTCAGTGGTGAGTACTTGCAGAGCATGTAAGTGCGAGGCCCTGGGTTTAACCCCCAGTACCGCAAAAAAAAAAAAAAAAAAAAGAGAGAGAGAGAGAGAGAGAAAAGAAAGAAATGCTACTGTTGGAGCCTGGGTGTAGCTCAATGGTGGCACATGCTCAGCCTGCCCAAGGCCCTGGGTTCAATTCCCAGCACCACCACCTCCACCAGACACCCTGCCTGATTCCAGCTGTCCTGCGCCAGCCTCCCACTGCTGCCAATCTATTCACCACCAAGGTCACCTGGGGGTGGAGCTGGCCTGACCACAGAGCACTCACAGGGGACACCCCAGAGCCACGGGAGTGCGGGAGCGCATGGCCTAAGTCTCCCATTCCTGACCCTGAATGTCATTGTGAGGCCTTTCTTTGCACCCTGACCCTGAGGCCCACGAGGGGTGTGGGGACCACTCAGGGCACAGGAGCCAGGCTGCTGAGTGCTGGGCAGCCCTTTTGGTACAGTTCATTTGTGTCTTGTCCTGGCCAACTGCCCACCTGGCACAAGGCTGCCTGCCCAGGGAGCTTCCCCAGTGCCCAGGGAGGACAGTGCTGGGCTGGGCAGCCCTGAGTGGCCCTGGAGGCCTGTGCCATTGTGTCGGGGCTTCCTCAAAGGGGCAGATGCCAGCTGTGCTGTGGGAGGGTCTCAGGAGGGCCCCATCCAGGGCCAGGACCGTTTCCCTCCTGATGAGACCACATCAGGCTGTCATCCGTGGGGGGCATCTGTAGCGGTGCTAATGGAGCGGCTGCATGGTGGGGGTCAGAGCTCAAGAGAGGACATTTCAGAGTCCAGGGGGAGAGGCAGCCCCGTGGTCACTGCACTGTTCTCTTGGCGGCTCCCCAAGGCCCAGGAACGAGCTGGAATCCTCAGCCAGCCCAAGCTGGCCTCTCGCTGCTCCAGCTCCTGACTCTGCAACTCTCCATTCCTAGAAGCCAGTCCTCAGGCTCCTGTGTCCTGTCTGAGCCCTGCCATGGTTGCTCGCCTTAGACGTGGCTTCCTCCGGGAAGACCTCCCAGAGCGCCCCTACCCACACGAGCGTTTTCACTGTCTGTTCCCGTCCTACCTCCCTCTGGCCTATGAGCCCCTCCTCTACCGCCCCGCCCCCAGCTCTGGGCCCCGGTCTTCCCAGACGGTTCGGAGGCCGCGCTGGAGTGTGGACTGACCCAGGACCAGAGCAAGGGGCCGCAGGGTGGGCGGGAGACGTTGCCAGGCCCAGGGGCTTCGCCCCAGCTGCAGGGGTAGGTGGCATCGGGGAGGAGGGGTGGGCTGCGGGCGACACACGGCCGCGGCGCGGGCGGGCGGGGCGGGGCGGGCCGGGAGCGCCGAGCCCGGGCGGAGGCATGCGCCCTGGCCCGCCCCCCGCCCCCGGCCGCCGGGCGCAGCCAGCCGAGCCGCGGGAGCAGAGCGCGGCCGCAGCGGAGGCGGCGCCCACGGGAGGCAGGGGCGGCAGGGCCGAGCGGAGCGGAGCGCAGGGCTCCGGCCATCGGTGGCCGCAGCCAGGATGCCCGGCCTGCGGGGCGCCCCGCCGCCAGCCCGCCCCGAGGCTCCCGGCTGCCCGCGCTCGGCCCGGGGGCGCGGGAGCTGCAGCCGGAGCCGGAGGCGCGAGCCGCGAGGAGCCCCGGGCTCTCGCAGGCAGGGTGAGTGCCGCCGCCCCGGCCCGGGGGCGGCCGGGCGGGACATCCCCGGAGGGAGGACGGCGCGGAGGAGCTGTCTGAGCTCGGTCGGTCGCAGGGACCGCCTGAGGGGCCATGGGCACAGCTGAGGCCTGGGACCCCCCAACTTGGGGACCTTCGGGGCAACTTCCCCGGAGCCAACCCTCCCTCGGCTCCGCCGCCCCCGGAGCTCGCCGTGGGCGAGGGTGCCATTCGGGGGTCTGTGACCCTCCCTTGCCCAATGGGCAGCCCTGAGGGTGCCCGGGGGCCGCGCTCTTGTCAGCCTCTGGCTCCCCCGGCTGTCACTCGGACGCGCCCTCGGGGTTGGGCAGGACTGGGGCACTGACTGGGTACTGTACGCGGGAGCGCGCCTGTTATGGCTGGGAGGGGAGTGATCCGACCCCCTAGGGGCCGGGATCGCAGAGTCAAGGGTTCGGGAGGCGTGCGCTGCACGCTCGCCCTGGGTGGCGGCTGGGACCGGCCCTGCGGGTCCCGTTGGCCAACGAGGAGCGGAGACCAGCGTGGGGGCAGAAGCCGGGCGGGCGCAGTCCGAGCCCGGGGAATCCTTTCAAGTTCTGGGTTCTCTTTGTTGCGCAATAGAACCCCGGGGCCGCGCGGCCTCATTGGCCGGGGGCGGTGACGTCACGCCCCGGCCCCTCCCGCAGACTCTGCGGAGGGAGGTTTCGGGGCCTGGGTGGGTCCCAGGCTGGTCGCACCTGCAGTCCGCTCTGCGTTGGGGAGGGTTTGCGTTGGGTCCCTGGCAAGGAGGTGGGGAGCCGCAACCTGGAAATGCCATGGAATGCCTTGAGTGTGACGGGGAGGAGCTTGCTGGCAGGGGCTGCGATGCGCTGGCGGGGTCCAGCCTGGAGTCTGGTCCCCAGTGTCCACCGCTTCCTGTGAAGCATGGACAGTGGGTGTGCGGCCATCGACCTAGAAGCAGAGCGTTCCCACCGCCACTGCCCTGTCCCTGTGCAGTTAGAGACGTGGTACCCACCCCCAACACCCTCCCAGGACATTCCACCCCATCCAGACCATGGTGTCCAGGAGCGTGGGCCCCACCCAGCTTTGACACTTTCCTCTCTGTTGCCCTCAGCCTGGAGCAGCTGTGTTCCCAGGCAGTAGGATCCGCCCTGCAGGGACAGACCTTCCCTTTAGGAACAAAATCGTGCCAGATTCCTGAGCATTTTAGGGTTTGAGAGGCCAAGACTTTGGTGTCAGGCAAGCGGAGTTTGGCTCCTTGCTCAGGCACCTAATGGCATGTGCTAAGGGCTTTACCTTTCTGCCTCTACTGAGTCCTCTTTAAAATGGGGTTGGCAGCAGCAGCCAAGACTCAAGATTGCTGGGGACACTAACTGGGAGGGAGGAGTGCACTGTTTGCAAGAAGCAGTTCCCTGCCCACAGACCCAGAGTCTTTTCCTGAATCGAGGCACCGTTGTTGTTGTTAGGTACCTTCAGGTCGTGTCCAACTTTTGTCATAGGATTTTCAATGGCTGACTGTCTTCAGGATTGCCTCAGGAGTGGATTACCACATCCTTCTCCCATTTTTCTGGTGCTGGGGATTGAACCCAGGTCCTCAGAGTGCAGATCAGCGCTCTACCAACTGAGCTAACCCCCAACCCAAGCTAACTCTAGCCATTGTTGTTGTTAGGTGCCATCGAGTTGTGTCTGACTCATAGTTGACCCTTGTAGGTTTTTATTATTTATTTATTTATTTGTTTGTTTATTTATTTTCCGGTATTGGGGTTGAACCCAGGGCCTTGTGCTTGCATGCTCTGCAAGTGCTGGATCACTGAGCTGCACCCCCAGCCCATTTTTTCACTTTTTGAGACAGGGTCTCACTAAATTACGCAGACTGCCTCTGGTCCCAAACTTGCGATCCTCCTGCCTCTTGCTCCCAAGCCGCTGGGGTTACAGGTGTGTGCCACTGCTCCCGGCTCCCTCATAGGGTTTTCAGTGGCTGTTTCGGGATGGCCCCGGGAGTGGATTGCCACGTCCTTCTCCCATTAACCCAACCCATTAGGCTAGACAAAAGGAGGAACAGGCACTGTGATGGCAGTCTGTCCTCTCCCCACCAGCATCAGTAGTCAACACATGGACAGAGTGGGCTGGACTGGGCAAAGGTCACTGGGGTCAGACAAGCCTCCTGGGCATCTGAGGGAAGGGCCCCGCATCTGAGGGCTGAGACAGCCCAATGCAGGTAGAGGGAAAAGCCCAGCCACCAGGTGCCTCCTGAGTCTCGTTTCCTGTGTGCCAGTATAGATGGAGGAGACTGGTGTCTGCAGCCTCTGGCCCCCAGTGGGCTCCCTCACTGCCTGCTCTGAGCCCCTGCAGGTTGCCAGGCACAGTAGAGACTGCAGGTAGTCCCTCCTCACCCCTTAGGCTGTGCTGTCCTGACTGGGTCCGGTCCTGGTCCTGCTAAATGTGTAACTCCTTGCAAGTCTGAGGCTCAGCCATAACTCCAAGCTTGGTCTTGGCTGCGGGAAAGCACTTACTGAGCACTTACTACGTGTGCGCTGTACTCGATGCACTTCCCTGGCATAGTTCATTACCCTCAGCACTTTTCAAGGTAGGCACTACAGTAGCTGGTTTACGGATGAGAAAACCAAGGCGTGGAGGTGTCAAGTCACAAGCCAGGCGCTGGGGCTGGAGTCCATCAGCCTGGGCTGAGTCCACACTTTCTCACCTTGTCACCCCAAGGCTGCAGTCAGGGAGGGTCTGCTGGGCACAGGAATGGCTGGTGGAGAGTCCAATGGCGCCATACCACCTCGCACCCTGGGTCTGAGTAGGAAAGGGGAGGCTACTCTGCAGGCAGCACCTAAGCAGCGTTGGGGAAGGACTCTCCCTGGCTGCAGCAGTCCCCCACCCAGAAGGCTCTGGGGTCAGGAGTCTGGGGTGGGGGCACAGAAATGAATGTGCCCAGAGCTGGACGCGGTGGCGCACGCCTGTAATCCCAGCGGTTTGGGAGGCGGAGGTGGGAGGATCGCAAGTTTGAGACCAGAGGCAGTTTGCGTAATTTAGCGAGACCCTGTCTCAAAAAATAAAAATAAAATTTAAAAAAAAAGGGCTGGGGGTGCAGCTCAGTGGTCCAGCATTTGCAAAGCATGCAGCCGCAAGGCCCTGGGTTTAACCCCTAGTACCGCAAAAAAAAAAAAAAAAAAAAAAAAGAAGAAGAAGAAAAGAAATGAATGTGACTCATCCCTCAGGGGTCCCTTAGTGTCCTGGGGGAGTGAGCTGCACATAGACCAAAAGAACTGCAGACCGGGCCAGCAGAGGGCGCCTGCCAACTGGCTGGACAGCATGGCTCTTCCTGCCTGAGAGCCAGAGGCCTTGGGTAAGGCCACAGCGGCCCCTCCATCTCCAGTTGGAGACGCTCCATTTCAGGGGATCCTGTGGCTGTAGCTGGTGGCGGGTGCCCATGAGTGCTGGGGCATGCGATTAAAGTCACTCAGGCAAGGAGGGCTGAGTGCATGTTGGCAGAGCATGCTGCAGACCTTCACTTAGCACTGGGCTTCTCCCCGTGCCCACCTGCTCCAGGCTGCAGTGGAGTGGCCAGCCCATGCCCTGCACAGGGATGCAGCCAAGGGCTGCCAGGCTGGAAAGGGGGAGGGAGGGACTTGCCCCCCAGCCTGCCGGCAGGAAGGCAGAATGGCACGCCTCCCCAACACGTGCCTCTGTCCAGCATCCTGTCCCTGGCTCACATCTGAAGGCAATCGGAGTTCTTCTGCAGGGTCGGGGTCTGGGCTCTGGGCTATCTCCGGGCCCATGCTGCCCAAGCCATCCAGAGCACAGTACTGGCCACCACCCCACAGTAGTCACTGTGTGCCTGATTGGGCTGAGGGTAATGAACTGTGCCAGGGCTTAAGAGATGCAGTGTTGTCTAGCTGGGTGCTGTGGCCCACACCTGAAATCCCAGCGATTCAGGAGGCTGAGGCAAGAGGATCATGAGTTTGAGGTCAGAGGCAGCCTGCGCAATGTAGCGAGAACCTGTTTCAAAGTAAAAGATTTAAAAAGTGGGTGCTGAGGTGCAGCGCGGTGGTAGAGTACTGGCCCAGCCTGCACAAGGCTCTGGGTAAGATGTAGTGTTTGCCCCCCCCAGCCTCCCCACGGAAGCTGTACAACCATAGTCGCTGTGGCAGAGGGGAACACAGAGCAGGGACTGGCGGAGCCCCACACCCAATGTGCTGAAGCTTCAACCCCAGCCAGAGGCTGTGGAAGGCCAGCTGGAGTCAAGGCCAGCTGGAATCTGCCTGGGTGAGGCAGACTCCCCCTCCCTGGATGGGCCTGAGTGGCGACTGCTTCAGCCTTGCCTACAAGTCACTTGGGGAATCAGGATAAACAAAGGGAGGCTTGGGGGCTTCATCCCCCCAGGCACAGCCTCATTTGGCCACTCAAGGCAGGTGACCTGGAAGAAAGCCCACATTCAAAGCCCTGATCAGGAGTGGGTGGAAGTAAGGGAATGTGCACTTGTTGGGCACCCCAACACCTATACAGTCCCCTGGGCAGGAAGCCCGGGCCAGGGGAGCAGCAGTGAGAAGCATAGGGCAGGCTGATGTGAAGCCTGGGCCAGACCCGTAATGGTGCGCAGGGGACTCCGTCACCTCCCACCCCAGGGTCACAGAGGCCAATGCTATAGTCAGGGGGGAGTCACTGGATGCTCATTGCCACCCCCAGCTGCCCGTGCTCCTTGACATCCCCAAGCCAACACCGGTGAGGGCTGCTGCTTGCGCCAAGGCCTGGCCCTATGGAGGATGCCGCGGCCGCCCGCCGGCTCCCGCCTGCACCATGAGTGATGAGCGGCGGCTGCCTGGCAGCGCGGTGGGCTGGCTGGCCTGCGGAGGCCTCTCCCTGCTGGCCAACGCCTGGGGCATCCTCAGCGTGGGTGCCAAGCAGAAGAAGTGGAAGCCGCTGGAGTTCCTGCTGTGCACGCTCGCGGCCACCCACATGCTCAACGTGGCCGTGCCCATCGCCACCTACGCCGTGGTGCAGCTGCGGCGGCAGCGCCCGGACTATGAGTGGAGCGAGGGCCTCTGCAAAGTCTTCGTGTCCACCTTCTACACCCTCACCCTGGCCACCTGCTTCTCGGTCACCTCTATCTCCTACCACCGCATGTGGATGGTCCGCTGGCCCGTCAACTACCGGTGAGCACCAGGGAGTCGGGGGTCCTCAGAGAGGGGCTGTGCAACCGTGACGCAGAGACCTTCCTGGGGTACTGGTGTCACCCACCAGGGACCCCGGGGTTTGTGTCATACCAGCGCTGTGATGGGGTGGGCAGGGAGGCTATGGAGGGCTGGCTGTGGGCTGCTGGGGGCGTGAGCGGACACACGTGTCCACTTCAGAAATGCATGCCCATGCGTGATTACCTCCCTGGCGAAGGACCAAGGCCCCAGCATGGTAACTATGCGGTGACTGTGGTATACGGGCTGGTGCGTGAGGCGGGGGTTCTGCAGGCCTGAGCAGACCCTATGAATGACACGGGGTTCCTCTGTCCTTCCCCGCCCCACACCAGGTTGAGTAATGCCAAGAAGCAGGCAGTGCACACGGTCATGGGCATCTGGATGGTGTCGTTCATCCTGTCGGCCCTGCCTGCCGTGGGCTGGCACGACACGAGCCAGCGCTTCTACACCCACGGCTGCCGCTTCATCGTGGCGGAGATCGGCCTGGGCTTCGGGGTCTGCTTCTTGCTGCTGGTGGGGGGCAGCGTGGCCATGGGCGTGGTCTGCACGGCCATTGCCCTCTTCCAGACGCTGGCCGTGCAGGTGGGGCGCCGGGCCAACCGCTGCACCTTCACCGTGCCCACGATCGTGGTGGAGGACGCGCAGGGGAAGCGCCGCTCCTCCATCGACGGCTCCGAGCCGGCCAAAACCTCACTGCAGATCACGGGCCTGGTGGCCACCATCGTGGTCATCTATGACTGCCTCATGGGCTTCCCTGTGCTGGTGGGTGAGAGTGTTGGGAGACGTGGGCTCTGGGACGGCCCCGGGGCTGGGCATCAGGCTGAATCCTCAAACTCCATCTTTTTTTTTTTTTGCAATACTAGGGGTTGAACCCAGGGCCTTGCGCTTGCATACTCTGCAGGTGCTGGACCACTGAGCTGTACCCCCAGCCCTTTTTTTTTTTTTTTTTTTTTTGCGGTACTGGGGGTTGAACCCACGGCCTTGCGCCTGCATGCTCTGCAAGTGCTGGACCACTGAGCTGCACCTCAGCCCTTTTTTTTTTTTTACTTTTTGAGACAGGGTCTCGCTAAGTTACGCAGACTGCCTCTGGTCTCGAACTTGCTATCCTCCCGCCTCCGCCTCCCAAGCCACTGGGATTACAGGCGTGTGCCATTTTTCTTTATTTTCTGAGACAGGGTCTCGATAAGTTACGCAGACTTCCTCTGGTCTCGAACTTGCAATCCTCCTGGCTCCCCCTCCCAAGCCGCTAGGATTACAGGCGTGCGCCACCATGCCCAGCTAAACCCCATCTTTTGAGATTGGCATTATCATCCCCATTTTACAGACTTGGAAAGTGAGGTTCAGAGAGGTCTATGACCTGCCTGAAGTCAGGGGGGTCGTGGTGGGGACTGAGCCCACATAAGGCGACTAGGGTCGTTCTGCCACACTGGGGAGGAACCTCTCCGCTCACCGGAGGCCCCTTTGATGCTGAGGGTGCGGAAGATGACATGCCCACGGGCTTCTGGTAGGCCCAGATCCCAGGACATGGCAGGTAGGTGGGGAGGCACTGGGTTGGGACAGGGCAAGGCCAGGCAGGACTTGGATGTCTTCTGGGAAGCTGCGCTTGATCCTAAGGGCTGGGCAAGGTCAAGGTGAGGGCCGGTCTGAGGAAGGCCTTACTAACATGCATCCAAGGACCAGGGGGAGCTCCTGGGGTCCTCTCTGTGCATCTAGGACTAGGCTGGCCCCAAAATGAAGTCTGGACCCTCTCACCATGGAGCCCCCCCCCCCCCCAGAGGGTCCAGAGTGAGCTAGAGCCAGGGCCTGGAGCGGCCTGTGAGGTTTTATGCACACAGCACGGAATAGAGAGCATGTCCCCGGAGTCACTTCCGGATACAGCTCCAGAGGCATCTGGTGGGTGGCAGCTTCAGAGTCAGGGGCGTGCTCAGAACGTGGCCGCTGCTGACCTGCTGCCTACTCTCCAGAAGCCTAGTACCCCCAGGGCACAGGGTACCCCAGTCCCTGCACCGATGGAGGGATGGAGCTCAGAGACGACTCTGAGAACCACGAAGCCCTGTGGGAAGAAAATGGGGCCCAGGAGGGAGTAAGGGACCCCCCCCCACTTCTCTGCAGAGGTGGGAATGGGGTGCTTTTTATGGAACCTGCCCTGTGTTTCTGGTCTGTTATAAATAGTCCCTGGAAACGTTACGTCACCCTCTATGGTGTGGGGTGGTTCTTAGCCCACTTCCCAGATGAAGAAACTGAGCCCAGGAGAGGGGCACAGCTTTCCAAGGGTCACACAACTCACCAATGGCAGAACCAACCTGATGTCTATGTTGTGCACCCTTAACTGTTGGCAGACTCTGTAAACATCACTCTTCCCAGGGGGCTGGGGGCAGTGAGGGCTCTCCCAGGACAGGAGATGTGAGGGGACCCTTGGAAATGGCGCAAAGGCCATCTGGCTGGAGCCTCCTTGGGGTCTGAGCTCTAGACCCCTGGAGTTGGGACAGGGCTGAGGGGACCAGTGGCAAAGAAGAGGGGCCAGTGGGAGGTGAAAAAGCATAGGCTTCAGACCTGGCTCTCCAGTCTGGTCCTCACCAGGAGGTAGTGACCCCTGACCACTTCTCCCCTGGGGGCAGTCACAGGTGACATGGGGGAAAAGATTCCCAGGACTTCTCAGCCTACTGCCATGGGCCACACACACCTGGGGACAGCGGGCAGCACAGTACTCGGGGGCCCTGCTTCTACTTAGCCCAGCACCCTGATTGAGGCCGCTGCCTCCTCTGGCCAGTGGGCTCTCTGAGCTCACTGAGCTCACATCTCTGAGCCATACAGATGAGGTAAAGGAGGCTGGGAGAGGAGATGAGGGGTCCCAGCGGTCAGGGCGCCCCCTGTGCCCCCAGGTGGTGAGCTTCAGCAGCCTGCGGGCCGACACCTCGGCGCCCTGGATGGTGCGCTGCGTGCTGTGGTGCTCCGTGACGCAGGCCCTGCTGCTGCCTGTGTTCCTCTGGGCCTGCGACCGCTACCGGGCCAACCTCAAGGCTGTCTGGGAGAAGTGTGTGGCCCTCATGGCCAACGACGAAGACTCAGATGATGGTGAGGATGGCCTGAGTGTGGCCCTGGGGAAGGTGGCATCTGGGTGAGGTCACCAGGGTGAGTGGGGAGGCAGCTGTCTGGAGACTCCCCATAGAGTGGCCTCATTCTCAACCTCCAGACTCTCCATCACCCCCAAGCCAAGGGGCACACAGGGCATTCTATCCTGTCTGGCTGCCCCGGGGTTCCAGTAAATCCAACTTTCTGATTAAGAGTGGCTGTGGCCACCAGGCACAGTGGTGCTCGCCTGTAATCCCAGCAGCTAGGGAAGTGAAGGTAGAAGGATCGCAAGTTCAAGACCAGAGGCAGTCGCGTAACATAGCGAGACCCTGTCTCAAAAAGTAAAAAAAAAAAAAAAAAAAAAAAATGGGCTGGGGGTGCAGCTCAGTGGTCCAGCACTTGCAAAGCATGCAGGCATGAGGCCCTGGGTTCAACCCCCAGTAACCCCCCCCAAAAAAAAGAGTGGCTGTGGGCGTCAGACTGGACGTTTTCCACTGAGCTCCCAGGCTCACCCCCAACCTTAGGGGTCCCCAGTGCTCTGCCCCAGAGCTCTGGTAGCAATCACGGTACTTCCCTTGCCTGAGCCCTTGCTGAGCTCTGTAGTGTGTGTGGGGGGGCTCTATAGGTCCCTTGCTGTGTGCCAGGCACCATGGGCCCCTGTGTCTATTGAGTCCTACAAAGCTCCCACCACATCTCTGGGGAAAGTGGCTCCATTGTCACCCCTCAGACCCACAGCTAAAGGTGGCAGAGTGCACATTTGAACCCAGGACTGTAGCCTTGCTCTGTTCAGCTAACCAGCACCTTGTGCAGGAGGTCCCTAGCCCTCCCCCGTGCCCCCAAGTTACCATGGCCCTACCCCTCCATTCCACCCTGCAGAGACCAGCCTGGAGGGCAGCATCCCCGCAGACCTGGTGTTGGAGCGCTCGCTGGACTACAGCTACGGAGGTGATTTTCTGGCCCTGGACAGGGTGGCCAAGTATGAGCTCTCTGCCCTGGAGGGGGGCCTGCCCCAGCTCTACCCACTGCGACCCCTGCAGGAGGACAAGATGCAGTACCTTCAGGTAAGTGCAGGGGCAGGGCGGGAGGGGCCGCACACGTGGGTCGTGGGCCACGCTGACACCCCCTTTCCTTTCGGTGCTCATTCAGGGGATGGCTGTCACCCTCTGGGGTGGCCTGAGATCATAGAACCTGTGTGGGTGGATCCAGGCGGTACCCTAACCCCACCCCCAGGGTCTGTGTGCTCTGGAAGAGGGAGTCCACCCACCTGGTGACTGCATTTCCTTCCTGCTCAGTCCCCCTAAATGAGCCTTCTCCCCAGCTAACAGAGGATCAGAGAGATTGTCACTTGCCCCAAATCGCTCAGCTCCCAACTCGGCTGTCCTGGTCCCTGACCCACCCGCTGTCCCGTGGGGCGAGGGGAGGCCCCGGGCTGAAGCCCGCCTGGCCCTCCCAGGTCCCGGCCACGCGGCGCTTCTCCCACGACGACGCGGACGTGTGGGCCGCCGTCCCGCTGCCCGCCTTCCTGCCGCGTTGGGGCTCGGGTGAGGACCTGGCGGCCCTGGCGCACCTGGTGCTGCCCGCCGGGCCCGAGCGGCGCCGCGGCAGCCTGCTGGCTTTCGCCGAGGACGCGCCCCCGTTCGGCCCGCGCCGCCGCTCGGCCGAGAGCCTGCTGTCCTTGCGGCCCCCGGGCGTGGACCGCGGCCCGCACCTCGCGCATGACTCGCCCCCCCGCAGCCCGCGCCGCCGCCCGGGGCCGGGCCTCCGCTCCGCCTCGGCCTCGCTGCTGCCGGACGCCTTCGCGCTGACCGCCTTCGAGCGCGAGCCCCAGGCGCTGCGCCGCGCGCCGGCCCCGCAGCTGCTCTTCCCCGCTGCCCCCGACGGCGCGGCGCCCGGCGAGGCCCCGACGCCCTCTGGCGGCGGCAGCGCGCAGCGCAGCCCTGGGCCACCCATAGCTGCGCGTGCGCACGCCGGGCCCCTGCAGACCGGCTTGAGCGCTTCTTGGGGCGAGCCCGGCGGCCTGCACGCTGCGGGCGGCGGCAGCACCAGCAGCTTCCTAAGCTCGCCCTCAGAGTCCTCGGGCTATGTCACATTGCACTCGGACTCGCTGGGCTCGGCGTCCTAAGGCCTGCTGGGACCCCCTAGGGACGCCAGGCAGATGGGGCAGCCGGCGGGGGCCACAGCACCAAAGATGGGCCACACTGGCCCACCTCTGTTGATGCCAACGTTGTCCCGCGCGCGAAAATGCGCACACTCCTCCCAGGCGTGAGGGAGCGGCGGCCTCGGGGGCCCCTGGCTCCTCCCTACAGGACTGCATCGGCACCGACCTGCTGCTGGCCTCTGCACCTCCCAGAGAAGGGAGCAGGGGTTTGAGTAGTGAGTGGCGCCTGCACATCGCCTCTGCTTTCTCCAGCCCTCTGCAGCTGGGTTGCGGGTGCAGGGAACTCAGGGCAGGGCCACCACTGGACAGAACAAGGCTCCAGCCTTGAGAAGCTGGAACCGGAACCCACTGGACTGCACAGGACTCTCCGCTCTGCACTGCATTTCCACACCCCAGGGGTGTGGGGCGCAGAGGATCTCTTTAAGCACAGGGGTCTTCAGAGCCCAAACAAGCTCTCTGAGCAGGTCTCCCTGGCTGTGACCTGTTCCCCCTCAGTTTCCCTATCTGTGATGAGCAGGTGACCATGTTATCTCTCAGGGCTGTTTGATGAAGTCTCCTAGTCCATGCGCCCTGGCCACTGAGTGGACCAGCTGTGAGAGGTAGTCTGGGGCGGTCTGGGGGTCCTTGGTGTGGCCCAGGCCTGAGGCCTCCCACTCTCAGTACCCCTGACTCACTGGGGGACTCACCTGCCTCCCCAGCTAAGCACAACGCTTTTGCACCATCACCTTTGGCACCACAGCCATTTTGACCCCCATTAGTCATTCCCATGCTCATGACTCCACTGTGGACGCCTGTCCCCCACCACGCTGGCCACCTCTGTGACTCCCATCATGAAGGTTGTGGTAACAGTACAGAGGACTAAAGCAAGGGGAAGGTGAGCCTCCTCACCCCAGCACCCGTCCCCAGCCTCACTCCCCGCCCAAGCAGGTGTGGCCCTGGCCAAGGCTCTCCCGTCCCAGGCAGGGCTCCCCTCTGCTCTCCCTCCTCAGCAGATTGCTTGCAGGCCTGGCCTCCACCATGGGCCCAGGTCTTCCAGGCAAAGGAGAGGCCCAGGAATAGCTGTGACCGTGAGCTGGAGGGGTAACAGTGCACAAAGCCTGGAGCCCACTTCAGGGCCAGCACAGAGCGTCTGTGTCCCATTCTCTCTGTCCTTCAACTGGTCAGGCACATCTCCTCTCCAGACAAGGTTCCAGCCCCAGCAGCTGCTGCCAGGGGTCTGGGCTTGAGAGACCCCTGAAGCCCCGACTATGGGGTGAGTGGAGGGTGAGCCGGCTACAAGCGAGCAAGGCAGGGGACCAAAGTCCAGCTCCAGCCACGGAAGGGGCTGCTTCTGGCTAGTGCTGTGCCTTCAGGAACCAATGTGTCATGTAGGGACAGAGGCCACCAGTTAGCCACTGCCCCGCCCCCAGCTGGCCTACTTATCAACCTTGGGTTTTCATTCCTGTATTTCATATCCAATGGCAATACTTGCAATGGGGACGTTGTCCCCCCAAATCAGTCCTGATTTTTACAAAACTTAATGGGAGGACCCCACGCAGTAAGGCCTGGGACCCTCTCGTGCACTTTGTTCAGCCTCCAGGCCTGTTAGCTGCATCCATAATAGGGAGCTTGGCCCTGGGCCTGCTGAGGAGGGAGCTCTGTCACACACCACCACCCAGCCCGGGGCCAGGGATCCGTTTGTAGTTTTTTGCAGACTAAGCATTTCTCTTCTGTATAGGACCCAATAAAGATTTCCTTGATTTGCACCTGGCATTCGATAGTGCTTTCATGAAAACACCCTTCTAGAACCTAACCTCCCATTTGTCTTGTCAGTTTATTGTGTTGTGGAGGTTTGCCTGTTGCTGTGATGCTGAAAGCTATGCCACCAGTGTTTCAGATACCAGCAGGGCCACCCGTGGTGGACAGGTTTCAGCTGAGCTTCCAGATTAAGACAGACTATAGAGAAGGACCCAGCGGCCCACTCCTGAAACAAGCATTGAAAACCCTGTGAATAGCAGAGAAACACTGGTGAAATATAGTGCCAGAGCTGGGTGCAGTGGAGCATGCCTGTAATCCCAGTGGCTCGGGAGGCGGAGACAGAAGGATCGCAAGTTGGAGACCAGAGGCAATCTGTGTAACTTAGAGAGAC